>VDFB02086081.1:205864464-205935607 GCA_007258455.2 Sequoia sempervirens | reverse complement strand
GAATAGTTGGCTGCGCGGTATCTTCTTCTTCCTGAATGTCTTGCACGACCGGGATTTCTTGGATTCCTCTCGAGGCGGAAATCATCCCTTCCCCAAACTCATCGTCCAAAATGCCACCATCATTGTCTGATTCCAAAACCTTAGTGTCTATGGGTGACGAAGGCTCATCGTTCTCGAGCTAAACAGGGATAGGGGAGGGAATCTATATATCTCCAAGAGATTCATCAATGTCTAAGATTTCATTCACATTCGCGAAGATGGCAGAACGAGGAGGCTTCAGTCTCTGTTGCTTCTTAGAAGGTCCCTCATTTGCAATTTCTTTTCCCTTCGCTTCTTTCCTTTTCTTAGGATTTGAGCTTTCAATTGGCTCATCTCCTTGACTTGCTCCAGCATTAGAAGAGTAAGATTTTGATTCGCCCATCAGAGTGTATGTCAAAGGCACTCCCCTTTTCCGCAGGTCTTTGATCTGTTGGTCTGCCCACCATTGTGAATACTTGGTGACAGGCCTCATGAAGGTGTCCAAGTCAGATATTTCCGCTTCTGACAAGCGCATGGGAGGAAGAGGTTGATTTCCATCGAAGCCTGGCTATATAAATTTGCCATCATCTTCCATTTGGTCTGGCACGCGGAAGAGTTCTATCGTTCTGATCAAGCTAACAGGCAGTCTAGACCATAGTTGGAAAACTCGAACTCGCCGCAGACTCGGCAGCCCAAAAATATGACTCGGACTCGAGACTCGGCACGGACTCGGCAAAAAAAAAACGGTACTTTTACAAAAAAACAAGAACAAATTAATCCATTTAGAGAACATAAGAGCCTAATTTGATTATCAAACACTCATAATTCAAAGATTACACATGTCATATGATCATCAAACACTAAATAATTGAAATTTCATCATTCATAGTCATCAAATACTCAATTTCAATGTATAACAGCATCATAAGTTTATAAATGTTTACATATAATCATGTCAAAAAGAGGAAAACATTAACCACATGTAATCTACATCTTCCTTTTTCCCCTCCCAATGGTACTCAATTTTGGAGGCCTAGAACTAGAAGGTGCCCGTGCTATAGTATCCAAACGAGGACTAGGAGATCGAGCAGGGAAAACATGATATTCAAATGTGTCTTCATCGTCCTCCATGGCATCCAATCTTGTTGCGTCTTCTTTTGCTGCTGCTCTCTCTAATTCAGCAAGATCCTCATCAGTAAGGAAGACATCAGCCTCATCATTTTGTTCATCAATAGTCCATTCACCATATGGATCAATGTCATCCAAGTCGATGGACTCGTGTGAAACACCCTCCACCTTTCTAGTTCAAAGGCGAAGGTTGTATCGAACAAAAACTAAATCATTTAGGCGCTGCTGAGTCAACCTATTCCTCTTCTTTGTGTGAATGTTCTCAAATAAACTCCAATTCCGTTCACACCCAGAAGCACTGCATGGCTGTGACAAGACACGTATGGCTAGCTTTTGAAGATTTGGTGTGCTAGCACCATAGTTCTCCCACCATAGATCTACAAAAACATGTTTAAAAAATATAAGTATTAAGAACTAAGAATAAAGTAAACAATCTATATGTAAGAATCAAGTTTCTAATTTCATTTTTTACCTGGTTGTTGTTTTCCTCTCCTTTCAATTGCTTGCTGGGAGGAAAAGAGTCTCCCCTCTGCACCCTTGTAGACCTTGAATAGATAAAAGAAAAAGTAAATCAAATATAGAAAATTCATAGATAGTCAAGGCTCAACATTGCAAATTCATAAATAAGATGTAACAAATCTCACCTCCAACTCATCAAGCACTTTATCTCTCAGCTCAGATCAGGCACCATCCTATCAATGCATATGACAAGACCTTCCATGACCTCCTCATCCGCCTTAAATGTGTCCGAGAAGTAGAACTTCGGATTCAAGAAGTAGGCAAAGGCATGAATCGGCTGGTGGAGTTGGTGTGTCCATCTCCGATCAATGATGCGCCATATGATTTCATATTTCCTTTTGTTGCCGCCATAGTAACGTGATATGGCCTCTTTGGCCCTATCCATGGCCTCATAGATGAAACCCATTGGCATGCCATCTCCATCCACCATACGAAGAACCCTCACCAAAGGTTCTCTCACCTAAAAAAATGAAAACAAATGTTAAATCATAACAAAATTAACCCCTCAAAAAATAAAAACAGCAAATAGATTATCATGTATAATTTTTTTTTGTGTGATTGCTACTTAGTAACTTACCCCCATCAACTCCTCTCCATTTTTGATGAATGTCTCATCAAAAACTATGGCAACAATCAACCATAGTTCTCCCACCATAGATCTACAAAAACATGTTTAAAAAATATAAGTATTAAGAAATAAGAATATAGTAAACAATCTATATGTAAGAATCAAGTTTCTAATTTCATTTTTACCGGTTGTTGTTTTCCTCTCCTTTCAATTGCTTGCCGGAGGAAAAGCAGTTCCCCTAACCCTTGTAGACCTTGAATAGATAAAAGAAAAAGTAAATCAAATATAGAAAATTCATAGATAGTCAAGGCTCAACATTGCAAATTCATAAATAAGATGTAACAAATCTCACCTCCAACTCATCAAGCACTTTATCTCTCAGCTCACGATCAGGCACCATCCTATCAATGCATATGACAAGACCTTCCATGACCTCCTCATCCGCCTTAAATGTGTCCGAGAAGTAGAACTTCGGATTCAAGAAGTAGGCAAAGGCATGAATCGGCTGGTGGAGTTGGTGTGTCCATCTCCGATCAATGATGCGCCATATGATTTCATATTTCCTTTTGTTGCCGCCATAGTAACGTGATATGGCCTCTTTGGCCCTATCCATGGCCTCATAGATGAAACCCATTGGCATGCCATCTCCATCCACCATACGAAGAACCCTCACCAAAGGTTCTGTCACCTAAAAAAATGAAAACAAATGTTAAATCATAACAAAATTAACCCCTCAAAAAATAAAAACAGCAAATAGATTATCATGTATAATTTTTTTTTGTGTGATTGCTACTTACCCCCATCAACTCCTCTCCATTTTTGATGAATGTCTCATCAAAAACTATGGCAACAATCCTCTCCCCTTCAGGTCTATTGGAAAATGAGGACTCCTTCCAAGCATCGGACACGAACATTTGCTTGAGATGACCAATGGCACCAAGAATGCTTTGCAATGTGAGGAAGTGGCTAGCAAATCGTGTCACTCCAGGTCGCACAAGGTCCTTGCCATTTGTAAATTTCCTCATCAAAGAAAGCACCAAAGTATGGTTGTAGATAAATTTTGTAACACTTTTTGCATCTTCAACTACACTTTTGACCCATGAAATCTTCCCAATGTCCTCTAGCAATAGGTCTAAGCAATGTGCAGCACATGGAGACCATGCAATTGTGGGATGCCTCTCCATAAGTAGTCTACCTGCAGCTACATATGCAGCTGCGTTGTCCGTGATGATTTGGACAACATTATCAACTCCAACCTCCTGGACCACCCCATCTAATAGATTGCATAAAGTCTCAACATTTTTAACTTCATGGGAGGCATCTATTGATTTTAGAAACACCAATCCACCATTAGAGGCCACTAAAAAGTTAAGGAGAGTTCTATTTCGTCCATCTGTCCACCCATCAGATAAAATGCTGCAACCTTTTCTTCGCCAAAATTTCTTTTGCTCATCAACCACAAGCCGTGTATTCTTTACGGCTTCCTCTAGCAATGGCCCACTCAAATCTTTAGATGATGGGGTCTTAAACCCCTTTCCTGCAACTGTAAGGGCGTTCACCAAACCTTCCCAATATGGGCTGTTTGCAACATTGAAAGGTAGATTATTGTAGTACCGAAAGTTTGCAGCAGCCATCCTAGCTTCTTGATGCTTTTCTTTATTCCAACCAGTACCTTCAAGTGAAGGTTTTGCTCCTGGAACATTACGTGGAATAAAATAATTTGGTCCTGATGAAGGACCCTGACTAGCACTACCAGTAGAAAAGGAACCATAAGGACTCTCACCAAAAGATGAATGTGGAGCACGGAAGCTTGGACTTGCAACACCATGGGGCATAGAGGGTGTAGATTGGGATTGGGATCCACTCATCGCTACTGCTAGGGCATCCCTTTTTTTTTGTCTTTCCTCTTTTTTAAGCTCATATTCAGCAAGAAGGGCCTTCATCTCTCTAATAATCTCAGGAGTAGTATTCTTGCATCCCTCCACATTTTGCCCAGGTATTCTAGCAAGGTGGTATTTTAATCTGTTTATTCCTCCTGTCATCCATTTCTAGCATTCATTACATGTCAATTCACCTTTTTTATTTCCTGGAATTGCATACTTCCATGCAGGGTCTTTTTTTAGTCCCTTTGGATTTGAAGACGACATTGTTGTTTCAAGTTCAACATGGGAAAAAAAAATCAGCTAGGGTTTGCTAAAAAATCAGCAAATAAATGTGATTCAAAATTTCAAAGTTTCAAACATTTGCAAAAGAAAAAGAATGCAAAAACAAGCTAGAAAGTAGAAACAATAAGAATTAGGCTATTAAGGAAAATAGAATAAAAATTGGTAGCATTTCCCCGTATTTTTCTTTATTTTTTTTATTTTGAATGCAAGAAATTGAAGAAAACAAACAAAAAGAATTGTTAGATCACTTACCTGGCTCTATTTTGATCTTTTTAGTTCGTTCTCCTTGCTTCAATCAACCCTAAATCAATTTGCAGACCTGGTTTTCACAAGTGAGTCTAAAAATGAAAAAAATAAAATAAAGAAACATGGGTTTTAACCCATTTTAAGACTTAGCCGCGCAAGAGAGTTTTGGGTCAGGACTCCCGAGACCGACCTCAGGACTCGGCCGAGTCCTAAGGTCAGACTCAGGAGTCCCGACCCAGGACTCTCCTGGACTCGACTCCCGAGTCTGTGGCAAGTCGACTCGGCCAGGGTCGGGACTCCCGAGTCCGCGGCAACTCTGCAGAGTCCGCAAACTATGGTCTAGACCACAATCTTTTCCTAACATCAAATTCATCTGCGGCATTAGCCCAGTAATCTTCTAAGTCCACTTAGTGTTTATATTTTCTTCCGTTCACAATTCCGATGTGGTGGTGAGGATCAAAATTGGCTCGAGATCTGTATGATGTGAACGGATACCACTGCATTTCTAGTCTAGCACCTTCAGCTGCCTGTGCAGACGAACAGTATTCTTCCATGTTCCCGATAAAGAATGGGAAAGTGACGGCTGCTTTCTGCTTCGGCCTTTGGATATTTTGGAAATTCTCCAATTGCCTAAGAACCTCCAGTAGAATCATCCTGTGGGTGGGGTAGATAGGAAGCTTGTACGGATTCCTAGTGAATCCCTGGATCCGAACATAAGTGAATTTAGGAAACTGGATGTACTAGATCCATATTTACCGATAAGGCTCTTTGCTTCATGCGTCAGCCTTTGATGGGTTCCCCCTTGTAGCATCCTTGTGATGAACATCAAGAATGCATCGTGCGCTCTCCTGAAATGGGACTTGGCAAATAGCGGCAATTGACGATAGCATTCATACATTTTGAATTGATTTTCTCCATTTCCAAAAACACCTTTGCATATCAATCTAGAATATTTATAAGCTCTGGCCAATAGATAAATGACATAAGAACTCATATGGAATGACTTAGTTCTTTCAAAGTTGATAAATTGCTCATGGATGTTATCACTGATCATTCTTGACCAGTTAAACATTCTGACCCCGGAGGTGATTTCCTCGATATAGAAGTACATCCATGTTTAAAAAAAGGCGCCTTGAGGATTGCTGTAATGTCCCCTTCTCGAGCATGACTTCTTCTGATTTACCGTTAGCCTATTCTGGAGACCCGTAGGCTTTCCGGTGGTGAAATTAGGGTTTCTTGGCTGGTGGTTTCTTGTGCTCACGGATTGGCGTTTGAATTGCGGATTCCTTCTGGGTTTTTCGTGAGCTTTTCGGTGGTGTGTTCGTTTTGGCATTCTGAGCACTTTCACGAATTTACTATTTTTAGTAAATTCTATTTCTGGCAGTGGTCTTGTTGGTCTCGGCTCGATTAACCTTCTACTTCAGTTGTTCAGTTGGTTTTGCTCAATTTCGGCTTTGGGGCTCGTTTGGAGAGATAAGTTGAATTAATTTTAATAAAGGCATGTTTAATGTTATATTTTGCTGTTGACCCCCTTAGCCTAGTGTTGGAACTTAAGTTGTTTTTAAAAGGTGGCTTTTGAAGGGGTGGCGCCCCATGAAGATTATTTTATATTTTCTAATGTCAAAAATCAATGTTGGAGAAAAGGACGCCCACCTTGGAGTTTATTGTAATTTAAAATGTCAAATTTGCTAAGGCAAAAAGGACGCCACTTTTGGAGGGAAAAGGAGTTACTCAAAATTTGAAATGCTGGGTTTCTAGAAGCTTCTGGACAGTCATCTCAAGTCTTTAAAAGGAGGTCTTGGTCTTCAGTTTCATCATCCAACGTCTTGAGTAAAGTTATGCTGCCGAAATGGTGAGAGGATTGCTTCGAGGAATGAATGCCTCCTAGCTTGGCTCAACTTCGTGCTTGTGAGACAGCACCTAGTGGAGAGGTTTGTTGTGTTTTGAGTGCATTTTTGTAGTGAGGATTGGTTTGTTGTGAGTTGTTGCAATTGTAGTTCAATTATAAGCATTTTCATGTGATTTTCTGTAGTTGCTGAGTTCATAGCTGATTGTATGTTTCACTCATATTTCAAAAATACAAAAATATTTCATTCTGGGTATCTTTCCTATCTTCTTGTCTTGGCTGGGCGCCCCTTTGCACCAATTATCAGATTTTATTGAGCAAAACTTGAATTTTAAGAAAGAAATCGCCCTATATCATAAAGCCGTACCATTTGGGTGTCTTGGGAGTTGAGCAGAAAATAAATAGCATCACTTTGGGTCTGTTTTGTGTCCTTGGTTTGGGCGCCATCTTCTTAGGAGTCATTTGCATCCTTTTTCATGCTTATTGGGTGAGTGGTGAATGTGTGGTGAGCATTTCATTGAGTTACTGTATTGCTGATAACAGTTTCAGTCTTGGGTCTGTCATAACAGCGTGTTATAAAACTATCATTTGAGCTTGTTCTTGAGAGGAAAGGCATTGATATCATTGAGAATATCATATATATTGTTGCAGCTGCGGGTGACACTCAAATCTTGTGCTTAACATCTAAAATTCTGATATTGTAAGCTGAACAGTAGTACTGTCAGCATCTTTCACTTTCTTGTTCTTTTTCAGTATTTGTAATTACCCACTGAATAAGTGGAAGAGGCTGGCTTGCCGCCTAGTTTCTTAATTTGCTTTGTAAATTCAAGTCTCCGCCATATGGTCGCCTCTTGTCCATCATGGACTGAGTAGCACATGCTTGGTGTTGAGCTACTTTCCAGTATTGCAATAGATAGGGACCCTCTGACCGAATGCTCGTCGTTCGCCGGCGCATCTCGTGGTTAGAGTTTCTTTCCAGCATTTACTTTTGAGACCCTCTGACCAATGCTCACACCTTGCCCATATCGGGATCCTGGTGTACATTCAGGTTAGAGTTACTTTTGGCATCGTTTTGGTTTTTTGACTAACCTTAACGGGTGCTTGACTCATTGTAAGTTGCCTTGAAAATTTTGAAAAAAGTTGGTCCGATATATTTCAATTGCCCATTATTCTGTTCAAAAGCAAAACGATATCACCGTAGTCTTCTTTAAAATTTGTCCTGCTCAACCTCTTGGGTATTTTCTTAGTGGAAGCTCTTGGCTTTTCCAACCATGTTTTATTAACATGAGTAGCACATTGATCTGCCCGATCATCAAAGATTCTTTTGGGTTCCCCTTTTGTTTTATATGAAGCTCGAACATGGTCAAGTACGCCTAATGCCTCTTGGATAGCTAGTTCCCCAAGCTGCGCCAAAATCTTTCCATCAGGAGCTATAATCTGTCTTTCCTACGGATTGTAATGTCTTCCACATTCGACCATCAAGTCGACACACTGGGTTGCTGGAGGAAATCCGGCAGCTTGAACAATTCCATTGCGCATCATTCGGCAGGCAATCGCTGTGGGCATAAGTCCATTTAATCCATACATCCTTTTCTTGAATTCTTCAAAGTCCACATGTCTGAGGTTTGTATCCATAACGTTCTTCCACTTGGACGTGATTTTTGTCTCCTGTTGGGCTCCCTTGCTGGCGAACTTCATTGGTGCTTTCTTTGACGATCCTTCGGAGTGGTCATCAACCTGCGAGAAAGAGCATACAATAAACATTAAATTATTTCTTTAAAATTTTCTTGTGAAAATTCTAACTTTCAGCCTGTTGAAAGTTAAATTCGATGAAAAAAAAAAACAAGCTGAGTAATAACACTTGGCGAACTTTTTGAAGATAAAATGAAGACAGAGGTAAAAATAATTCATCAAACTTCGAGATTATACTCTGTGGCTGGCAATCTAATTGAAAACTTCAAAAATCTGGTCTTTATTGCCAAAAAAAAAGCAAGCAATCTTTTGAAAATTTCGACCTTCAGCCAAGGGTTCCACCTCTTTCTTTGTTTCTCTCTCCTCAATTATTCAACTCTCAAAAAATGCTATCTTTTAAAAATCTCTCTCTAACTCTCGAAAAATTCTAACGCTTGAAAAAAAAATACTATCTCTTGAAATGGAAAGAGAGCTACACCACTTCTCAAAAGGAAATTGTGAGTTGATAATGATTTGACAATGCTATATAAAGTTGAAAATTTCGATCTATTTAGCAATTCTCTTAAGTCCATTGAATGTAGACTCCAATTTGTCGAGGAAAGTTTCTAAATTTCTAGTTCTTCATCTTTATCCTCATCGAAATTTTATCCATAGAGTTCAATTTTTCTCTAAGTGTCTTAAGATAATTAAAGGTTTTTCATTTGATTCTTTCGATTTTCCCAACCTTTAATTCTTTTATTTTTCACTTTACCCATGCTTTATTTTAATTTTGCAATTTTTTCCATGAGTTTTTCTCTTTCTCTTCACCATGGCGGACTTTCTCATGTCTTGGCCATTTCATAATCTTCCCTTTGGATGTTCTATGCCTTAGACGAATTTTGCAAGGCAAACTTTCATCTTTCTTCACCATGTTCTCTATAAGTCGGACTTCACCATTTAACTTCCACTTTGTCTATCACCCCATGGCGGACTTAAAGTCTTTCCTTCCATTAACTTGAGCAAGGTGAATTTTCATATGTTTACCCATCAATCTTCTAGGCATGGCGGACTTTCTCAAACTTTTGCCATCTTTCATCCTATACCTAGTCAAAAATTTAATCATTTCTTCCAAGGGCGGACTTTCTTTCTACCTTCCCACTTGCCAACACTTAGCCAAAAATCGAATTTTCCCAAGCTGGGGCGGACTTTCTAGAAGGTTTTCCAAATGTTTTATACTTAGCCAAAAATTTGATCACCTCTTCCTTGGGCAGACTTTCTTTCTACCTTTCCACTTGCCAAGACTTAGCCAAAAAATTTCCAACTCTTCATCTTGCTAGGCTAGGCGGACATCAAGAGATTCTTTCCAAGTGCTGAAGGCGGACTTTCTTTCCTTCTTTCCATCTATCAAGGGCAGACTTTGAAGAAGATATTCCACATGCTAGGCGGACTTCAAGCAATTCATTCCATCACCCAAAGGCGGACTTTCTTACATCCTTTCCATTCATCTTTTGGCATGGGCGGACTTCAAGACATTCATGCCATCTGCAGGTCAGACTTCCAAGAAGCAATTCCACTCCTTTTTCCCGGCATAGGCGGACTTTGGAGAGGCTCTGCCATGTCCAAGTCGGACTTTCCTTGGATCTTGCCATGTCTCTAGCAAGCTGGGCGAATTTGACCTTATCTCAGCCCATGATCTACTTGATTTTCTGAGATTTTTCTCTGTTTTCCCATGCTTTTCACCACATTTTTGGTTGCTTTTATGTCTTCTTTGTCTGATTTTTTCCAGATTTTTTATCTAAAAGACCTGCTTTTGATTGATTTTCTGATTTTACAATGGCCTTTTGCATGCTTTTTACTTGCTTTTTTAGATTTTTGGGTGATTTTTGCATGCTTTTCCGTTTAAAGATAGAAACTTTGACTCTTTGATTGATGAGGACCTTGGCACTTGCTAAAAATAGAAAGTTTCTAAAAATAGAAAAAGCAAAAAAGCAACTTTCTAAAAATAGTAAATTCTCAAATGGCCTAAAAGTGCCAAAAACGAAAAAAGCAAAAAGCAAAAAAGCAAAATCCCTAAAAAATCGGAAGTGTCAGAATTGGACGAAAGCACAAGCGATCCTCGTCTGCAGGGTCCTCTGAACATTTCTACGACGTTTGCGTGCAGTTTAAGGCTTGAAATCTCAACTTGGCTTAGGTGATGACTCCAGACTCCGACTTGAAACCCATAAAGAGAAGAGCTTACGAAAATGCAACCCAAAACTAAACCCAAAAGACAAACCGGCGAGGGTCCCCATGTGCAATGGGGCGATGTGTGAAATACGTCACAACATCTGGCGACTCCACGTGAGGAATGTTCCTGAACATTCCAAAGATAAAACCTGCTTCAAACTCGAAATCTTAAATTAACTCTATCTATCTTACCCCTCCGCTAAAAAGAGTACTCAAAAAGGAAGAGGAATCCTAAATTGTATCAAGATCTTTCGTCCTTTAGTTACAAGTGTGTGCAAAATGCATTTATTTCCGTCTCACAAGACCATTACAACTCTTTGGTTCCATCATGACTTTCTTGTTTAGTTTGTATCAACTTCAAAAGCATCCTTGGATAGAGCCTTGCTGCCAGCGGGCGTCTATAGCCCCTACAAAGTTATCGCTATAATCTCACGGAGATTGCTCTACTTCCGGCGATTTATCATTTGTTATTTTCTTGTTTATTGAGTGTACGCCTGTAGAGATGTCCGCACTCCCAAAACCAAGTGTTTTGGTTTTCATTTTTATTTCTTTTCCTTTCGATATTCTCTTCTTTTCATAGATTTCCACACTTTGGTTTGTAAGCAGTGAAGCTCACATTGGTTTCAGCATTATAGTGGTGCTGAAGCAAGACTTTTGATAGCTTAGCCATGACTTCACTTAGGAGACCGCAATGACTCAGAGAATCCATTAAGGGTGCAAGATATAATAACTATAAACTTAAGGTCAAGATACAATAGATGATTCCCTTTCTAGTCAAGTACTAACCTTAGCCCTAAGGTACTTTAGAAACAATTAATCTAGGATTCCAGAATTATCCGCAAGTGTTCATCCAAGGAATAAATTGAACGTACCTTGGCAAGGTCAACCCAGAGTGTGCGTGTAAGCAACATCACCCTTCTTACAAATGGGAAATCCTCTTTATTCAAAGCCTAATCTACGAAAGCAGGAGAAACTAAGCTAAAGAAAAGAAAACCAAACTCAACCGAAAAGAAACTAATCTAACTATGTACAAAAACAAGACTCGCTAGGAGTCTAAGATTGGAAATAATGTTTGAGAAATTGCCCATTGACATGCAATGGGACATCCTCTCCGGTTAATGTCTTCAGTCTGAATGCATTGCCTCCAATAATTTGCGAAATATGATAGGGACCCATCCATAAGTTACAAATTTTTCATAGTCTCCTTTCCGTTCATGCGCTTTGTCCCAACAAAGGACTAAATCAGAAATTTTGAATGCCTTTATTCTGGCTCTTCGGTCAAACCATCTCCTTACAATTCCTTGGTGCTTTGCAAAATTTTCAAGTGCCTAATCTCTCTTCTCTTCCAAAAGTAACAGTTGAGACAACCTGGTTTTGATTCTATCTTCTTGATCCAAACAGTCTTGCATAAATTGTAGCGTGGGAATTCTCAGTTGTATCGGAAATATGGGATCCTGTCTGTATACCAGGTGATATGGTGATGTAACTAAGGAACTCTTTATTCTTACTTTGTCCGCCCAGAGAGTGAATCTTAATTGGGTGTGCCAGTCCCTTAGGTTCTTGTCTAACAACTTCTTGATAACATTCAGCAAATTTTCATTAGTGGATTCGACCAATCCATTTCCTTTGGGATAATAATTCGAAGACAACTTTAAAGTAACCCCGTATTCAAAAGCCCAGTTAGAAATTTTCAAAGAAGAAAATGCAGAGCCATTATCACAAACTAAAGCATAAGGACAACCAAACCTTGTGACAATGTTTTCTTCTAAGAACTTAATTACCATATCTGTTGTGCACAATTTTAAAGCTTGGGCTTTTGACCATCTAGTGCAATAATCAGTTGCGGTTAGGATATACCTATGTTGCACAGAGGAAGGTGGATTGATCATACCAATAAAGTCGAGTCCCCACTTCGCGAAAGGTCAAACTTCAATCACAGGTTGGAGTGGCATAGCTGGGTTTCTCTCTCTTGCAGTAGTGATCTGGCATGTGTGGCAGGTCTTTACATGATCATATGCATCTTTAAACACTGTTGGCCAATAATAGCCGGCCATCAAAACTTGGTGTGTTGTTGCTAGCGCTCCTCCATGGCTAGTTCCAAATCTAGAATGAAAATGTTCCATTGTCTGTTTAGCTTCTTCTTTTCCTAGGCATCTTAGGAAAATTCCTTCATGATTTCTCCTGTATAGCACTGCTCCTTGCAACATATATCTCTGGCTCTTCATTCGTAGGGGCCTCTTTTGTACAGGATTTAGGTGATTAGGGCACTTGTGGTTAAGTAGAAAGTAGACGATATTGTCATACCATTCATCAGGAGATACTTCTTGTAATTCCTAGACTTGTTGCACTAGACCTGGTCCCGTGGCTATAGTCTACGTTAAAGCTTGGCCGCAAACAATTTTCATTGGCTGGATCTCTATATCATATTCTTGAATTATGGTAATCCATTGGCCTCTTTTCTCCCCTAGCTCATTCTGCATTGGGAGGGTTTTAACAACCACATCGGGGACTATGGCAAAGACTTTGCTTCTCAGGATATAATGTCGAAACTTTTTAACTGCCTTGACTAAAGCATAAGCTTGTTTCTCCACATTCAAGTATCTCGTCTCGGCATCTTTGAAAGGCGCACTCATGAACGCAATGGGATGTTCATCCTTTTCTTCTGTCCTTTGGGTAAGCATTGCAGCACATGTATGTTCTGATGCGAAAGAGTAAAGGTAGAAGGGCTTTGTGTAGTTCGGACTGACCAAGACGGAGCATCAATTATAGCTTGTTTGATCTCCTCGAATGCCTTCTTTGTTGGCTCTGTCCATTCTATCTTTGCATCCTTTTTTAACATTTCACTCAAAGGTCTGACTATTTCAGCAAACCCCGTTATGAATTTCTTTACAAAATTAATCTTTCTAAAGAAAGACTTTAGTTCTTTTTGGCTTGATGGCAAGCCGATTCTTGATATGGCCTCTACACGATCAAGATCAATAAGAATCCCTTTCTCTGTTATTACATGGCCTAGTAGTTTTCCTTCAATCACCCCAAATATGCACTTCTTAGGGTTTAAGGAAATTCCATATCTTCTACATCTCTGAAATATCTTCCTCAAATCTTCAAAATGACTCTCTTTTCTTGGAAAACAGAGTGAGGTCGTCCATGTAGACCATAGTTTACATACTCGGAATCGGAGAGTACTCGGCAAGCCCAACAATTTTGACTTGGCAAATACTCGGCAACTTAAAAAGTAAAAAAAATTCGTATAAAAACACTTTTTTTCGCAAAATTCAATTCTAGAATGCATCAAATGAGTCTAAAAACCATGAGGGAGTGTTTTATATAAAATTTCATTGTTCAATACATATGGATTACAAAATGGCATCATTATACGTAGCCGCATAGTAAAACTACCAATAACTATAATGAATTTACGATGATTGTATTTGAAAATCATCATCATAAATTTCATATCTAGGAAATTACAATTTCCTCTTCCCCAACCTAGAGAAAAATTGGGGGGTAAAGGATATGGTCCTTGCACTCGATTTTGGCTCCCTACTTGCCGTAGAAGATCATGGAAGTGGCTCCACCATGTTGGTAGGTGGCAATGGCTCCTCCTCCACCACATCAATGTCATCCACTCCAATCTCCCCTGCTTCTGCTGCAGGCAAATCCTCCATAGCTTGCCTCTCGAAATCAGCAATCTCATCCTCGGTAAACAAGGAGGCCTCATCATCCTGCACAGTCCAATCACTGTATTGATCAATCTCATCCAAATCAATGAGCTCTTCTGACTGGTCTTGCACCTTTCTTGTGTGAAGCCAAAGGTTATATTGAACAAAAACAAGATCATTGAGGCATTGTTGAGTCAACTTATTACGCTTCTTCGTGTGAATGGCATTAAACAAACTTCAATTCCGTTCATAGCCAGAAGAACTATAAGGTTGAAACAAAATTCGAAGGGCTAGCCTTTGAAAATTTGGGGCTCTTCCACCCCAATCTTCCCACCAAGAACCTACAATAAGATATTCAAGTTTTTGTAAATATTAATAAAATTATAAAACAATAGTAATAAGTAAAAAATAATTCTAATTCATAACTTGCAAGATATAAGGCTTCACTTTTTCTTACTTGGTGTTTGGATCTCTCTTCCTCGTTCACATAATTTGGAAGAAAACAAAGGCCCCCTAGCTGCCTTATATTTTTGCAACTCTAGAAGGATGAGGTCTTTCACTTCAGAATCAGGTGTCATCCTTTCAATACATGTGAATAGACCCTCCATAACCTCCCCATTAGCATCCATGAAGCCATCAAAGAAGTAGAACTTGGGGTTGAGAAAGTAACCTGCTGCATGAATGGGTTGGTGGAGTTGATTGTTCCACCTTCGATCAATGATCTCCCAAATAGGGGTAAATCTATTTGCATCCCCCATGTAATAGTGTTGGATGGCCTCTCTGGCCCTATCAATTGCCTCATAAAGATATCCCATCACATTTTTCTCGCTGTCCACCAAGCGCAAGACCCTCACCAATGGCTCAATCACCTATAAAGTACAAAGTAGAACCAAATTTAAATTACACCTTGCAATGAAACACAATACTTATAGAATTTTAAATTAAGAATAAAGGATTCAATCTGAAAATTCATTAGAGTTGAAGTTACCTTGACAATCTCTAATGCTCTAGTTCCAAATTGACTATCAAAGATTATTGCTTGAATCTTTTCTCCATCAGCCTTCTTTGAGTAAGTTGAGTCTACCCATGGTTGACTCACACACATCTGCTTCAAGGAAGTCAATAAACCAGTGATAGTTTGCAATGTTAGAAAATTAGTTGCAAACCTTGTAGCACCTGATCGCACAAGCTCTTTCCCCTTGGTGTGATCTCTCATCAATTGAAGAACCCATGGGTGATTATATATATATTTTGTTATGTCTCTTGCTTGTTCTACAATTGGTTTCACCCAATCAATTTTGCCTATATCCTCCAAAAGAAGGTCAAGGCAATGAGCTGCACAAGGGGTCCACAAAACTGTTGGATGCCTCGCTTGAAGCAATCTACCAGCTGCCACGTATGCTGCTGCATTGTCAGTAACAACTTGGACAACATTTTCTATGCCCACCTCTAAAACAACCTGCTCCAACATCAAACTCAAATTTTCTGCATTCTTTATTATGTTGGAGGCATCAATTGACTTTAGAAAAACCATCACACCATTGGAAGCCACTATAAAATTGATAAGTGTGCGGTTTCTTCCATCTGTCCAGCCATCTGAAAGAATTGAGCATCCAAACTTTTGCCATTTCTTCTTTTCTTCTTCCACAATTCCTTTTGCATCTACAATAGCATCTTCAAGTAACTTGCCACTTAGATCTCTTGGAGTAGGGGCCTTGTACCCTTTGCCTGCAACTGTCAATGCTGTCACCAAACACTCCCAATATGGACTCCTTGCCACATTGAAGGGAAGATTGTTATAAAACCAAAAGCTTGCACAAGCCTTGTCTGCCTCTTTGTGCACCTCCTTATTCCACCCAGTTGCTTCCAACGAAGGTTGTGATCCTTGAATATTTCTGGGCACAAAAAACTGGAATTTGCTCGAAGCAGAAGAAGTGGATGGGGTATTGGGACCAGCACGTATACGTGTACCACGACTAGAGCCCGCAATGGTTTGAGTTTGCATAAGCTCTTCAGAATCTTCAGCCAAATTACGAGCAATGGCTGCTTTTGTTGTTTCCCTCTCCATTTTTTTTTCTTCAAGTGCTGCAAGAACAGCTAACATCTCTCGTTTCACCTCTAAACTGGCTTTTTCACATTCCTTTGAATCACGACAAGGAATACCAGCAAGATGGTATTTGAGGCGATTGATGCCTCCACTAATCTTCTTCTTGCAATGAGTACAAATAACACTGCCTGGTACTGGCCCGTAATAACCATGTTTCCAAGTAGGATCACGGCTACCAGGGGGTCTCCTTTCAATGACACTTGTGCCAACTGAGTCCGAAGCAGATGCAGGGGCGGATGCCATTGTGATTGAATATTAACCTACAATATTAGAAGTTGAACAATAAATATATTAGAAGTTGTAAGTTGTAACAAATCTAGTACAAAAGAACAATCAACTAATTTTTTAACTTTAATCAATGACAAATTGACAATCATTATCTACTTTCAGTTTTTTCATTCTTATATTTGTAATTTTGTATTTTTTGTTAGATACACATTTGATTTACTTTACTTGTTTTCAAAATAGCATTGCAATCCTAACTCCTAACTCCTAACCCTATTGACTGTTGCAAATTTGCAGGTGGGAGCAGCAGATTATTATTATGAAATATTCAGTTGGAGGGTTTAATAAACAGAACTAGAAATCTATTAAGTTATAAACTTTCAAGTTTCATTGTTACTTTGAGTTTGAATCATCACATTCACAGCCCAACAGCTATAGTTTTCAATCTCATATGACATATCTGATTTCATGGCTTCATTATCAACGAAAATCATATAAAGTCATTTTTTTTGTAGAATATGTACATTATTTTTGCAGAGTATGTACATTGTGAAGTTAAAAATAAATATTATAATCCCATCTTAACAAGCCAAAAGGCAAATTATATACATTATTAATAGTAAATATATTACTATCTATAATATTTTTTGTTTTGATTCATAATATATTAAATTCTATAATTTTGAATCAAAAAAAATTTTATAGATAGTAATATATTATTATTTATTTATATACATTATTAATAATATACATATTTGAAATTGATATTACTATCTATATTATATAATTAATAATATATATTTTTTATTCATAATATATTAAAATTTAATATATTATGAATCAAAAAAAGAATATATTATTAATTATATAATATAGATAGTATTAGTAATATGTATATTATTAATAATGTATAGAAATAAATAATAATAATAATGCATATATTTGCTTTTTATTATTTATTTATAATTTTATATACATTATTGATTACTATATAATAAAAAACATGTTACTTCCATATTATATAATATATGTATTTTTTATTCATAATAGATTAAATTTAAAAATTTAATCTATTATGAATCAAAAATACATATATTATATAATATGGAAGTAACATGTTTTTTATTATATAGAATAATGCATATAAATAAAATTTAAATAATAAACTTAATAGTTTAACTTCAGACATTTTATTAAATATAATGAACTCAGATTCACGACCTGACTCAGAGCGATGGAATCATGGAGGCATGAAAAAAACCACGAATTTGAGAAGGAACCCGAACACCAGATTTTCGCATGAAAAAAGCCATGAAAACAGAGGAAAAAATTTGAAACCCTAACCTGGAGCTTTTGCAGAAAATTGCGATGCCTAAACCGTCGCACCCGCACTGAAAATGAAGCCTCAATCGCACGGAAATGGATGGGGAAATCTTTTTGTGCAAACAAGACAGAAAATCGACGGCTTATAAAGAAAAAACGCGTGACAAGACAAAAATTTTGGTGCCAAAACTAGGGAAAAAAGTGCGGCAACTTTTCCAGCGACTACACGGCGATTATCCGCCATTTTTTTCTAGCGATTGCCCTAAAATAATCGGCGATTAATGTTACTGTAGCATTTGGCGAGTAAAAGTAGGATTTACTCTTTTTGAAAAAATTCTGGCGATTAATCGTCTACCCGGCGATTAACCTGCAATTATGAAAACTATGATGTAGATAATAATGCACTTTCCTATAAGGTCCTTGAATGCGATGTCCATGGCTCGCTAAAAGGTGGCCCCAGCATTGATTAATCCAAACGGCATTCTTTGGCATGCAAATGTACCCCACTTTGTCGTGAGTGTTGTCTTGAGTCTATCCTCAGGTTCCACTAACACTTGATTATATCCTGAGTACCCATTAAGGAAAGACATCATTTGAGATCTGTTGACAATTTGGATTACTTCGTCTAGTGATGGCAGTGGGTAATTATCCTTTTCTGAAGCCTTGTTGAGATTTATGAAATCTACACACAATCGTATCTCTCCATTCTTTTTACGAACGGGTACTAGATTGGCGACCCACGTTGAGTGGCGTACTGTAATGTCCCCTTTTTTGAGGAAGCACTTAAACCAGAATCTTGCATACAAAGTGTTTCTCAAAGAGACATTAGATATGTTAGAGATCAATGAATTTTTGTAATAGCTCCTAATAAGACCGATGATGATATAAATATTTCATTCTTGTCCAAGGTTTATTCATTTCCTCCTTGTCATTCACTATGAACGTTTCTAAATCATATATATCATAGATACATCCTAGTAGATTTCATCATCTTTCAAGATCCCAAAGATGGTATCCTATTGTACCGTTTATCATCGTGGTGAATGAATAGAATCATTATTACTTATAAGATTCAATAATTGCTGCAAGTATTATTATTGGATAACCGTAAACAAAATATTATATATATATATATATAATTTGTATATGTTCTCCCTCTAGAAGGTATTTATTATTTTCAATCTATATATATATGTGAGTATATAGTTATCAATTACCAACATATATTTATCATGTATAAATTATATATACAGTGAATATATTATATTTAACATATTTATATTTATCCTAGATATATGTATTAAACATATATCTCAAATACTAAGCTTTACTAACTTCTTAATTCATTCATTGATTATCATTTATCAGTCGTATTATATTTAATATATATATATATATACATTTAATATATATATTAAATATATGTGTTAATTACCAACTATTATTAGGTCCTTAATTTATCTACCAAACCCTAGCCATTGATTTCAGAATGTATTTATTCACATTTATTAATAAGCATTCATTCAATCTTATTTAATTTCTGACTACTTACCTCATTTATTATTTAACTCATGAAACATTTACTTATGTTGCTGCTGTTTTGTCTGCACGTATTCCTTCCCTTTATCAGCCACGATAATATTCTTAGTATATTTATCTTCTTGCTATCCACCTTCCTTCCAGCCAGCCACGATGCTATGGATATAAATAATCAAAGATCATTGGTAAGGAAATGTGAAGTGTCTTTGGAAAGATTCGTTGCCTTTAGAAGATATTCCAAATGTTTCTTTATGCCTAGATATTCCCTTTTTCTTTTTAATCCTTCCTTTTGTTTCAAACTCATTTCCGCTTTAAATAGCATTGTGAAGGGTGACGTGGCTTCCCATAAGTCATACCCCTTCTATCTTGGATAATTTTAGTCATGCACTAACTGCTGCTGTAAATGATTCGCAGCTTTCAAGAGATGTCTTTTCAAAGGCTGACGGGCCTTCTATGGCCTTTCGTGGGTTAAGAAATATTAATATATATTTTACATAATATACTACTATTTAAATTTATATTAATATCACAATAAAAATTGTATTTGTCATAATATATATATTATATTATATTCAATAATTTATATTATATAATATTATCATTAATATTATATTTGTTTATGTGCATATTCTATATTATAATAATAATTAAATTGTTAATATTTATTTTGTAGTGTTGATGTTTATATTGTTATATTCAATTATTATAATTATAATATTATTTCATGATAATTATAATTATAATATTATTTTTTATAACTAATATTAAATGGTTAATATATTTTAATATGTATTTTTTTTATTTACTTTCTATTTGATACTTTATTTGATATTTGTAATGTCACAATTTTGGGGACATGACACGTACTGGAAAGATGATTCCTGCCGACAGTAACTTCTTTACTTCTTGAAAAATAACGGGCTCCAATAACGGATTCACTGGCCTTTGGCGTTGCCTGAACGATTTACTACCTGCTTCGAGGGGAATTGTATGTGTGATGATTGTAGTGTCATATGTCCTTAAATCTTCATAGCTCCAGGCAATAATATCTCCAAATTCTCTCAAGCTTCTGATTATTCTCCCCTTCTCTTCTGGCATGCATACTTTGCCAATAAGGACATTTTTGACTTTATCTGTTGTTCCTAGGTTTACTGCTTCATGTTGACCTCCATTTCTTTGGTACTTGATGGCATTAATCTGATCTTGATCAAAGATCCTTTCCAGCTATATCATTCCTTTGGGAATGTTATTGGTCTTTAAATTCATTATGCCTTCTTTGTCAAATTCAGCTTCTCCCCAATCTTCTTCTTCATCAATGATCTGGGTGAGGAAAACATCTGAATTGGTTAGGAAATCTAAAATCTATTTGTCATCATCAAACACTTGGAAATTTGTGATATTGTCTGGGACTGATGGTGTTGAAGTGATTTCAATCGTGAATTTCTTTACAACATCCATCTGAAGTGGTTCCATCGCATTTGCTGATTGTGCTAACGAATTTGCAACTTTGTTTTGAGAGCGATATATAGACTTGATATTGAAAGCATCAAAACTTTCAATAAGATCCTAGACACGGTTTTTGTATCCTCTTAGTCTCTTGTCATGGCAAGCGTACTTCTTCCTTACTTGCCTCACTACAACTTCCGAATCACCATAAACATGTAGGATTTTGACCTTCTTGTGAATTGCGTGGAGCGATCCGTGAACTAATGACTCATATTCTGTAACGTTGTTAGTACATGGGAACTGCAATCTCAAGGCAGCTAGGTAGGTCTCGCCAAATGGACTTATCAATTCATAACCAGCTCCATTGCCCTTCTTGGACTTTGAACCATCAAATCTCAAGGTCCACACTTGCTCTTGATCTTGCAACCACTTCAGACTGGGAATTTCTTTGTTCTGGATTTCTGGAACAACATGATCCTCTTGAAACCTGTTTACACCCTGGACCATTTCTTCTTCTAACGAGGGTTTATCTTCATCTTTCATTGTCAAATTAAAACATTCATCTTCTGGAAATTGGGAAATCCTTGCGCGCACTTGGTCCAAAGCCGCCTTGCACATTGCGCAAGAGAATTCAAAATCAAAAGCATTATGAATCCGGCACCAGTTGGGTAGTAACAAGTCCTGCACAAAAGCATGACTCCCCAATTCTCTTTCTTGCCTCGCACTTTTGAGTACGAATCTTCTAAAATTCTCGAACATGCTTTCACCTCCATCTGGTGATAGCTCATCATTACTTTCAGTAGGCACTTATGTTGGATCTGCGATTTTTAGTGAATCTTCCTGGTTATTTGAGCATTGTAGCATCAAAACCTCTGGTGCTTTTGGTCTATATTGACCTAAATCTGTTTCACAAAATAAAATTTCATTATTTTCTCCATACTCAATGATCATCAGTCTAAGTCTTGGCGTACTTTCAATTCTGATCTGGTTGGGAATACCCTTCCAAGGCAACCACATGTGTGAAAAGTCAGTGGCGAAGTAGCCATTCAATCTGCGGGTTCAGTCTCTTCCTAAAACCATTCCATATCCATCTGGGATATCGACTACAGAAATGTCGATGAATTGTTGAATTCTTGGATCAGTTGATAATTGCATATGGATGTTGTTCAACTCTCCTACGACTGGGACCTCCATCTTATCCAACTGTGTCACCTTCTTGTTTGTCCTTGTGGGTGTCAAACCCAATATGCGGCAAACTGCTAGGGGCATTACGTTGCTAGATGCTCCTGAATCAATTAGACAATTATGCAGGAGTTTGTTGAAAATCCTGAGCAAAACGAGGAAAGGAGTTGGCTCATCTTTTCCTTGATAAAATATCACAGGGCTTCCCTTTTGTGCGCCGGCTTCCATCTCCTTGGCTTTAACCTTAGTATTCTTCTCATTCTGTGAAGCTTCCGCTTCTTTCGCTGGATTCTCCATCTTGTTTTCTTTTGAACTTGGACATATTTGCTCAGTTCTAGCCGTCTTTTGTCCTAGCATCTCTATGCCTTCTTTTACTTCATACATACCTCGAGTCCCTTTGGAACTCCAATATCCTTCTTGAATAGATTTGAACTAGTCATTTTGGACAACATTTACATTGTTCGTGGAACTTGTAGCCTTTCGAATCATGTTGGTTGAATCTTGTGTTGTGTCCTTCAAGCTATCAAGAAACGTGTTCCTTATCTCTGGTACCTTCATCAATTCGAACAGTGACACACTCACCTTGATTTTCCTCACTTCCTCCGTGACATACTGACTTAGTCTTTTTAATTCATCCTTAGGAGGGGTAGGATTACTAGCATTACTGCTAGTAGTATCTCCTTGCCTGTATTGCGGCACGTCCCTCGTAAGAGGCGGGTTATTGCTTGCACTTGGATGTGGTGGTGTTTGGAAGTTGTGTGGAGGAACAGACGAGGTCAAAGGCTCCTGATTTTTCCAATAGTAAACCTTTGGTGTATTATCGCCTGTCTGCTGGAATGCTTGAACTTCTCGTATACCTTCGACCAACACACTGTTATTCAATGGTGGGAAGTAATAATTGGTCATGTCTTCTACAGGTCCCTCAACAACTGTGTATGAGTATACAGTAGGTGGCGTCTCCACTGGTCCATTAGCTGATGCTGGTGGAAATCTTTGATTGTGCTGATACTATGGGTATTCTTGGGGTGGATACTGGACACTCAATCACGAGGGCCTGATCATATCTTGGTGCAAGAACTAATTCATATCCAGTTACCAGAGGGTCTTCTGAATTTCTCCTTTCGCTTTTGAAGATATTTGCAGCTACTTGGAACTCGCGACAATGTAACTCGGAATGCTGATCTGTGTTGTGCAATCTGCACCACCCTGATAATGCTGCTTCAACTAGGAATACCTTATCTGCAGGACGATTGTCAGTAGGAGGATTATCCAAAGGCGATGGTACATTACTATTATTCGGTCCAGTGTTCCAAGTCTTCTTTTCGAAGCCTGAATTATTGTTTCGAAAACCTTGACTATTTCCTTGATAGTTTTGATTATCCCTCTAATAGTTCTGAGTGTCTCTTTGATATCCGGAATGGCCTTGACCTTGGTAATTTCCTTGACGTGGCTGATAGCTCTTTTGAAAATTCTCCATTTGGTTGGTTTGACCTTTAAGATATGTGACTTCAGTCGACAACTTCTTGACTTGTTCAATCAATTCTTTCATTTCATCCTTTTCTTCCTGAGTTCGCGTTGAAGTTGTCACATTTTGAAGGTATATTGGCTGTGTTGGTGGCATTTGGGACATGGGCATCCCTGGGTGGAGAACCATTTGATTACTCGCAGACAGGACCGGATTCATCATGGGTGTCTGATGAGCCAATGCTCGATTAATATCCCGAATTTGGTTCTGGGCAGCTGCATTCCCTAAGTAATGGAGTGGACCTGGAGCCAGACCTACTCCGAGACCAATGCTGGCCGTAATTGCTGCAGCATATGCTCCCTTCAGATCCACTGGGAGCGGGTTTGTTGACTTCACAAACATGGCGAAACTGAAGACCAATGAGGAAACTGTGACCAACTGAAGATGGCAACACTGTGACAGGCCACTGCTATAAATAGAAACCCCTTTGAAACACCCAACGCTGAACATCAATGCTGGCAACTGAGTCCCCTAACCACATCAACTAGCCTATGGAAACTCTAGAATAGGCTAATTGAGTCTCAGTATTGCTCAGGAGAAAGAAGGGGACATTATAAATTAACTGTTTCAAGATGAGTTCACTTTAAAGTAATTTGATTTTTGTTTTTTCACAAATAGGGATAAAATCATTGTAAAGCAATAATTTTCGCGATGTTTTTATTATTATTCTTAAATCCCTTTTGTGAGCTTATAAATAAGTCCTTCAAATATATAGGCTGTTAATGAAGGATAAGTCAAACTTAGGCTTCAAATATTGTGATTCAAACATTGAAATTGATTTACTATCTTCATGTGTAAGAAATTGATAAGTGGGTTATAAGGTCAGTGTTGAGATTGGTATGAGATCTTGTCTTTCATCTTGGCAAGTGACTTCGTATTTTTAAGTTATTTGGTTATTTTGAATCTTGCATCATGTTTTTGTTCAATAATTAGTTTCTTTTGTTAAATGAAATCATTTTGATGTCGATCTGATGGTCTCCACTTTAAGCAGTAGTAAACATTCATCTTTCAATGATATTATTTTGTTGCAAATCTTAAATAAAAAAAAACATCGTTGTGAGCTAAGCACCTTTAGATCTTATGCTCAAGCTTTGAGATCAAAAAGATAGCTAATGTTAACTTTGCAGTCATTTACTTCCATAAAAAACCCCTAGATAACTTTGGGTAATGTGCATAGTTGTAAACTTGTTTGTAGCTTTAGCTTTTAGTAGTAGTGTTTAGATCTCAAGGAGCTTCCCATGCTAATTTGTAGAGAGCTTCTACCTCATATATTGTTTCAGTTCAAGTTGTCTTAAAAAGGAAAATTAAAATGCTAGTAGTTTTTGGTACCCACCCTAGTGCACGTGTAATGAAAAAAAATATTTCATGACAAATACCAATTTGAGCTCCTAAAGCTCCTATTTTCTAGCATAACTTGAATTGGATTAAATAGGAATAGGACAACATTCTAAACAATCTAAGGCATTTTACTTCCAATTAGAATAAGAGTCCCAAAGTTCCATTGTGATGGTACTCAACACCCGAATGAACACATTTCAGCACTCACCACTACTTGCAACATCATAGAAGTTTCTCATCAGATGTTATTCAACTTTTTCTCGAAACTCTGATCAAAGGAGCAACGTAACAGTTTCATCATCTTCCTCCTAGTTTCATTACTAGGTAAGTAGATCAACCTATAAGCAAACTAATTCCTCTCAAAAGAAAAGGAATTAACAACCAATTGAACAAAGCATACGGTGTGTGTAGCATCATTGGACCATATGTGGTTTCATCTAATGTCCTCCTGCACTAGAGTGAGTATATATTGTTTATCGCTACACTCTTGTAGCTTGTGAGACCCGCATATGCCATCCACTCACCCTAAATTTCTACAACTTACTCTCAAGTGCAAAGTTTCTCTAAAATTCAAATAGACTCCAATCTCCTCTACATCACTCTATTCTATATTAGGTGTGGGGCTGTATGGTCTTTGTCTGTCAATACTCTCTCTACTTTGGGGGGATGTTTTCTCTTCACTTTTTTGTTGCCAAAGTTTTCTTACTGCAACTTAAAGTCTGAAATCACCATTTCAAATCATGTTTTCTTTGTATTTATAGAGCTTGAAGAGTAGACAATTACAGAGATTTTAAATTGGCAAATTGTAGTCATGACAATTTTCCATCCACAATTTGCAGATTGAAACCATAATTTGTAAACACATTTTATTTATATTTAAATTTGCAATTGCAATGACAAGCATTTTTATTGTCATAATGGCCTGAAACCATACATTTGGAAGGGAAAAACTTGTAACCAGTATTTGCAATCAGTTAAACTTGTTTGTGGGTCATGTGTCTGTACTAATCATGATGAGAAATCCTGCATACATAGAATCTGTGGGTGGAAAATTGTGTGTAGTACAAAGAGCACACAACCAAAAGTTTTCTGACTCTGGAGGTAACATTGCACAAGCATGTGCGATAGCTAGGGCAAAAAATCACATATTCAAAGCTATAGCCAAGTTGAATGGCATTTCCCATAAGGAAAGAGTATATAACTCCTCACTATCAAAAGGTGTTGACTCGCAAACTGAAATATGCCAGCATTTACAGTCGTGTATCAAGAATTCAGGCTTTAAGTTCTAAAATCTGAGATCCGTCATTCTAGGCACATTAACAAGAGAGAATACTATTGTTGATTTGGTAGCAAGGATTACTAAACTTAACAAAACATTTCCACTCCAACTAATTCTCCATGCCTCCAACAACATAATGGAGTGGATTCAAAATAAAATAAAAAATCAAGCAATTAAAGATAGCAAATCATCATCAACACCTTCTACAAGAAACAACTATTATTCAAAAGTACATTGCCAAACAAAATTTCTGGGTGCTAGTGGTTAAGGGTAAGAAAGCACCTTCAATTTTAAAAATAGCTGTCTAGCCAAAGTTTGAAAAACAAAAAACATGTCTAATCAAGGCACTAAACCTTCGTGTCTATGCCCTCCAAAAACCAGTTGATCCCTTACAATTACATCGCACATTCTTGTAGGAAACTTTGGAATTGAATGATATCTCCCCCAACAATGCTTTGACAACACCAAACAACACCCTTGTCATCCAATTTATGGCTGAAAGAGAGTATTTGCAAGCTCTTCGAGCAAAAAAAAAAGCACTTTTCCCTTCCGCAAAATACTTACATTGATGTAGATCTCATGCTATCCAAGTGGAAGAGCTTCAAAAAACTTGAATCCAAGTTGCTTTTGCTAGGAAAGAAAACAAGCGAGTTGTTATCAAGGATAGTTGAGCTATCATTCATGATTCTCCCCCTCTTGAGTGTTCATCACCTACATTATCAACCTAATGGAGTACTTTGGTCTTAATCGGTTGTGATGGGATATCCATTACTTGTTGAAACTACAATGGTACTACATAGTCTTCTCTTGCGACTTTTAAGGATGTTATTGCTTCCCAAGATCTAATCTTTCTCAGTAAGACCCATGAGAACCCTAAACGAGCTCTCCCTCCTGTCATTGGTTATTTTTGGGCCTCAACATTTCATCATGAATCCATAGGACTAGTGGCATTTGTGGTTCTAGAGGGGTGACCTAGCTCATTTGAAATAACCTCAGGTCAAGTGTTTCACTAGTTGACTCTAATGTTCACTCCAAATACATGTATCTCTAGGTTCATAGGGGTCCCTTCCTATTCAAGATTCCCTCATTGATGTGTGTTACAGGGCCCATGCTTCATCTTCTTTTGTCATTCACATTGATGGGAACCCTTACCTGCACCTCTATGTAGAGATTTCCAAATACTCCACAGCTCACAATATCAATCTTTTGATCGACTTTAATGCCCATACTAGGACCCACTAGATGCCCCTTCATGATCTTGTAGTAGATGAGCTACACCTCCATGAGGTGGTCTAGAGGAGTTTGATATATAGAAAACTTCTGCTAATGGAAAAACTATTGCCACAGCCTACATGTAATGTCTTGGAATTGATATATTTTAACTTTTTGAAATCCTGCAAATGATTTATGAAATGCATAAACCCTCTCACTTTTCAATCACCCAACTCCTGATCTGGGCAAGGTAAGAGCATATGGTGATCTTATGCTAATTTACTAGTGGCAAGCCACAGAGTTCTACAATATATGCAGTACGAAAATGTTAAATAATTAACCATGTCACAGCGGCATAGCCATCCAAGCTAATCTACCAATGAACTGCACAAATAATTACAATTTTGAATGATAAGCAATTAATACTTTTCAAAACTCAAATTCAAGAATTATGACAAACAATTAACCAACAATCTGAAAGTAAAAATTTCGTCAAACAATTGGAATGTCCCAAAATCTGAAGCAAGGCCAATGAAGATGTAGCAACTAATATTAACTTCAAAGTTGGTCACAACTGTCCAACAATCGTACAAAACTCCCCTCCATTCATCATACGGACCAACTACCTCAATACCTTAAACAAGGCTGCAAATTCTTCAAACTGGTACTACAGAAATATCTCAGTAATGTCTTCCAAATGGCAAAAATATTTTTGTTAAGATCTGATAGTAAAATAAAAAATAAGGATACATTAATTTGTACGGCTGTGTTTGTGAGCTAACTGCAGTCTGAAATAATATTCAATAGCGACTTTAAGGCTGCAATTAGACTCTGATGGAACAACAGCATCTTATTAATATTTGACCATATGCTCCTTTAAGACCAGCTGGTAGTGAAAGACAAAATAATACCTTCGATGGATGTAGCTAGGACAACTTTACCAAATAAATTATAATATTGATTTCTCTTTTTTTAATAGTACCGAAGCTAGCATCACAATATAATATAATAAATATGGCTACAGCAAAGAAAATAACCTCTTAAAATAAATCGCCCTCCCTTTTAATTAAACATTGGCACTTGTCTGGCACCCTTGACTAATTATAATGCTTTAGACCATTCGATACCTCTTTTCCAAACATTGTGATTAGGAATATTACAGGTTACAATCCATTCCGTACTATGTACAGCATTCACATTACAACAACAGCTCCTCATTAACATAGTACAGCCAGCAATGATACATTTTATTATTCAAAAATCATATAATATATTATTTAACAATATTAAATAATATTTTCCTGAAATTACACGAAACCCTTCACACATAGATTTTCGTGATAAAATAGAAATTGGAAAAATACCCGAACAACTAGAATAGTTGAAAATGGAAACCACAATCCACTGAAATTTGGAATTTCTTCAAACTTTGGCACATATCTAAAAATCTTCAATATATTCCTAAAACGATTTTTCTGCAAATTTGCAATCCTTGAATGGAATCCCCTCTATGGATAAGAGGTTTTTGGTCCCCAAATCCAATCCAAAAACTAAAAGGGTCCTTGTCCTCTGATTTCATTACCAAGAGGATCTTCATCCTCTAGCCAAAAAAAAGCACAGATGCTCAATCTTCAAGAAAGGAATTTTTTTGGCAACAATCAGTGTTTTTTCCTGAAGCCTAACTCCACCTTTTATAATCAGTTGCTTGCTATTTTTAGCCTCCTCAAGAAGTCTCTAGAAATTCTTTATCTGTTTAATTTAATATTTATTTTTGCCCCCTTGTCTTAGCAACACTTTTCATAACACTTTATAAAATCACTATGATGTACTTTATAATTTAATAATAAAATATAAGTTGGCTTTCTATAAAATTAAAGTTACTTCTCAAACAACTTAAATTAAATTATTAAATTGTTTCCTTAGTCTGAAAAGGGACATGACACTACAAAAGACATCTTCTCCAATTAGGGGAGTCTCAAAGTCTCCATATTCTCAAAAGACTCCCTTCCTTGATTTTTATTGATATACTTGCTTTCCTCATCGTGGCAGTATGAATGTCGTGGACTATGTTCTTACCATAGGTCTCTCATCCCCAACATTTGTGAATTCCTTATTTCCCCTTGACTTCCACTTGTTGATCATGTCATAATGAACTTCACCCTTTTTGCTAATTCTCACTCCTTACACTCACCCTCTCCCACCACATTTCCTATCACTAGATATAACACTATCAACTTCACATGTGATAGTACACTTGAATGTTATGCCCATCTCTACCCTCTTTTGACCGATTTCTACTCTATCCCTCTTCTCACCATCAATTCCATGTATGAATTCCTTTGTCAAGCCCTTTGGGATGCTACCCTTGAATCTTGTCCACACACTTTAAATTATCCTCGACCTCCTTGCCTCCATGGATCCTACCCTATGAAATGATGGTTTGATGATGAATACAAACCTCTCCATCAAAGGCTCTGGTTTTCACTAACATATGACTCTTTTCATGCCCTCCATTTGTAGAGAATGTTACTATCTTCTTCATCAGAAGAAACAAGAGTTCCTTGCTTCTTGGTGACTTTCCCTCCTTGCTGATCTTCACATTTCCCCCAAACACTTTTGGGACATTCTTCTCCCAAGGAGACATGAAAATATAGCCTCTACTATTAGCCCCAATGTGTGGGTTTCCTATGATGCATCTCTTTAAAATGTGTTTGACCAACCTGATATCATGGTCCCCACTTCACCATCAACTTCTGTCATTTTCTCCTTAGGTAATGTTAGGAGAGCTATTCTAAAGTTATGTTCCAAGTGGGCTGCAGATTATGAAGGTCTCCAAGCTAACAAATATGGTGTGAATTCCCTTTCACAAAGCTTTTCAATTAGGTTGTTGTTCAAGCTTTCCTCAGTCTTGGTCTCAACATATAATTCATCCTATTCCTAAATTTGGGCATCTCTCCAATATTGGTAGCTATAGTATAATCATGATAGAACGTACATTTTCCAAACTTTATTCAACTTTATTAGACATACAATTTTCTAAGCACTTGGAGAAAGGTAATCTTTAAGCTTCCAGGTAGGTTAGCATAGGAGGAGATTATCATACCATTGAACACATCCTTACACTCTAGGATTTATTAAGGAGGCTCACCACCAATCTTCCACAACCTTTTATTGTTTCATAGACTTAAAGAAGGCATTTGGATCAATTGGAAGACACCTGCTTTTCCAGTGGTTATGAGATGTCAGCATTTCCAATTCTCTGATTACTATTGCTTTGAGGCTTTATGAAAGTTATTGGGAAATTTCATACATAACAAAGTCTCACCCACTTTGTGACGAGAACCATTGGGGTCAATAAAAGTTGTCCTCTCTCTCCAACCCCCTTTAGCATCTACATTAATGCGTTGGAGGATTTTCTTTAGCAACATACTCATATGGATGATGGTTGCATTTTTCATGAGATGGCTATTGCCATTCTACTTTTCACTGATGATGATGTTCTCTTCCATTTTGTTGAAAGGTTACAACAACTTGATGCCCTTGCTTGCTTTTGTGAACTTCATCAGGTTGTGGTCAAACTTAGTAAAACTAAGGTCGTGATTCTCTAAATCTCCAAACATCTTCCCAAATCGCAATTCATTTACAAGCATGCAACCTTGGATATCACATCTATTTGCACATACTTGGGGGTCCAATTTTCTTGTCCCTCCCTCGACATAAAGCTTGCCTCACATTTTTGTCTTTGCAAGGGATATGCCCCTATCTCTATCTTGAAACATCAAAGTTTCCATATTCACTTCCAAGATATCCCTTTAAAGATGTCTTTTAGATACCATCATCAAGCCTACAATTTTGTATGGCTCTAAGGTTTGAGAGCCTAGCCTAGGATTAGTTGATTGGGCTCATATTGAGAAGATCAAAACTCTCATGCTACAACACGTTATCAAACACAAGCAAACTATTCCTCAAACCATTGTCCAAGCTGAGTTTATTCCCTAACCACTATGTCTTGAGACTATCTATTTTGTTTCTAGTCATGAAAAATATCCATATTTAGCTCTTTGTTCTTCTAAGAGGATTGCTTTATTGGGCCCACTTTGGCATCATCATTCCCAATACTATGAGACTAGCTCATTTCTTCATTCTATGTGCATCTCCATTGATAGACTACCTTCTTTCATGTATTCCTTGGACACTCCTCAACTACTTCCTTTGAAACAAACCATCACTAAAGCTGCTACAAGGTGCATCTACAAACAATACATCCAAATCACCTCAACCTCCCCTCCAATGCCACTCAACTTGAAGCTTGCTTTTTGCATTGAGCATTTCTGTTTTTCTCTTCAATATCATTTACAAATATTCTGCTCATACAAGCATCTATGTGAAACCAATACAAGCTCTTGCAAGCACTTAATAGAGACTAATACAAGCTCCTTAGAAGCACACTCACTAGAAATGGCCTATGGAAGACCAAGAGTCACCTCTTAAAAATCCACCTTATTTAAAAATCACATCAACATTAGAAGCCAACAAAAGAAGACCAAGTGTCACCACTTACAATTACACATTAGATGTCTCTACGAGGATTAAAATTTACGTCTCCATAATGAGAATCCAATGCTTTAACTAATTAGGTTCAAACCCTTGAACTATTGGGCATTTGTTAACTGTGGAGGACGGTATACTATGTTGTCCTCACTATCTCCAACATCATTGATCGCATGGCTTGAGGTTTCCCCTTGGCCAAATGAGGGTGTGATCCTCCGAACTATAGGTTAAAACAAAGCATCATATTCCTAGCCATGACTAAATTTGTCATCATTGCTCCCTCTAAGACGTGGAGAGCGAGGAGCATTTCAAACACGATGAATTAGAATATGCTCAAGCACAAGCAATCAAGCTCAAGGATGACATGATCACCATGGGAGAAATCAAAACAAATTCAATTGATCCAATAATCCAAAGTTCAGCTAATCCCCTATTGTAAATGGTGGTTAGTGATATGACTCTCCTGAAGTCTCAACTCCCACAAGATGTTCCCGCCTAGTAATATCACGATGCTCTACACAAAAAATTTGGTCCTTTAAATGGAATAAACAACCACAAATTATCACCACTCTTGCAAGGCTTTCATTAGAGGCTCATCTTGAAAACAGTACAAATAACTTCTATTCATTGCATGATACAAGTGATCATGATTCTAGCAAATGTCTTAAGATGTTGTAATGTCCCCATTTTGGCCATACACTCTTCTGTGACTAATAGCCTATTTCCGAAAATCCATAGGCTGATCAGAAGTGCAAATCAGGGTTTCCTTGTTTGGAGGTTTGTGGCATTTCTCTGAATTTACTATTTTTAGTAAATTCTAATTTTGGCAGTGGTCCAGTTGGCAGCACTTCAGTGAGTTCTCTTTTCAGTTGGAGTAGTTGTTTGGTTTTGATTTGTGGCTTTTTAAGCATTATTTGGAGAATTAATTCACTCACAAGGCATAAATGTTATAATTTCAAGTTGACCCCTCGGCCTAGTGTATCAACTTTAAGTTGTGTTTAAAAGGTGGTCATGAAGGGGGACGCCTTCATAAAGGAGATATTAAATATTTAAGAAAGTTTTATTATGCCTTGAAGTTGGACGCCACTTTAGAGGAGAATTTAATATTTTTGAATTTTTAAATATTTCAAAAGGAGTTTTTGGCATCCCATTCTTGGAGGAGTTTTGGGAATTTGAAAAGCCGCCTCCTCTTCTATAAAAGTGAATGTTTGCTTCAGCTTTTCCGATCCAATGATTTTGCTATTGTTATACTATCGAAGTGACTACTTGATTTTGGCTTCGAGGAATGCTTACCTCCTAGCAATTAACCAATTTCGTGTTTGAAAGATAACACCTAGTTGGCTTCATGGCTGCTTCTCATCCAGACTAGCAGATTGAGTTTCAAAGTGGAGAATTTTGGTGATGTTTTTCAAGTTCTGAGTTGCTGGTGTGTCTACAGCTAAAAGTATTTTTGTGAGCAGCTTTTTGAATAAATAAAATATTGTTCTGGGTATTTTGGCAAAGTGATTTTTGACACAAGGCGTCCCTTTCCACAAGAGATTAGAATTTAGTTCGAAGTCATTATTTTAATATTGCAAAATCGCACCTCCAACAGGCTGTACCATTCATGTTGGGCATTGGAGTTTGTGCCAAATAATTGAAGGTGGTTTGAAGCTGTTTCAACATTGCAACCTGGGCGCATATCCTCCAAAGAGCCTTTGCATTTCGTTTCATTCAATTCGGAGGTATATTGATGAAATTGTGAGCATTTGATTGATTTTCTGTTTGCTGGTTGACATTTTCAGTATGCTGGTTTTTGTTATCAGACTTCAATAAGTTCAGTTTTTGGCTTCAATTTCAGTCTTTGAGGGGTTTAAAACTTGAAAGATTCATCCTTCACATATTTGCATTGATTCTATCATTGCAACACTAGTAAATTGCAGATTTCTTAAATTGTAAGGTTGTGAATTAGTAGTACTAATCCAACCATTGTTATTACTGCATTTACTTGTGAATTCTAATGCAAACAGTATAACCCCTGGACGGTTTACCGCCAGTGTGGAGGAATTTACTTTGTATTTACATTTATCACCCATTGTTAAGTGGAGAATTCCCACTGTTGAGTGGATGCCCGCCGCAGCGGATGAATTAGTTCTTGCTTTGTAGTCTTTCCCCCAACTGAATAAGTGGTAGAGAGGAAATCCTCATGGCTGGTTCACCGCCTCTTTCTACTTTCAATTGTTTTTACTTTTAGTTATAATTCAGTTTCCTCCACCATATGTTAGCACCTCGACTTCTAAAGGATCATTTGTGCACATTCTTGGCGTTGAGTGCATTTCATTCGATTCCAGTTTTGAAGCTAACGCTAATCCATTGGCATTGTGTTGATTTGAGTTGTCAAAATATCTAGGAAAAAATCGGTAGGCATATTTCAGATGCATCGGATGTTGCAACTTATTTCTCTATCCAAAGTAAATAATTAAGGTTTGTTAACTAAATCTTCCTCCAAATGAACCTATTGGCAACTCTAATATAGGTTTCACTAAAGAAGAACGCTCTTTTAATGATAAATGTATTGATCTCCAAAGTCACTTGTTGTATTCACTTGTGCCCAAAATCAGAAAATTGAGATAGAAAAGTTGTGTTAGGATTAAGGTACAATCTACCTTGTAAATCCTCTGTCATGGTTCCAACATCCGTGGAAAGTGTTCCTAGGCACTTAAAGTGTATTGAATAAAAAAAATTGTGATATTTATTCTCACCATTGTTTGTAATACATTCATAAGGGATGATGGATTCCATTAGCAATAGTAAAGGTGACTTGTAGACATGAATATTTAATATTGTTTTCCCCACATGTGGACGTCTAGAATGGGATAGTAAAAGATAAGGAAGTGGGCAAATGAGTGGTTGTTGTGCTTCTCCAAGTGGGTGCTTGGAAAGACGCAATAGGTGTCTCTTGGTATTCCATCATTTACTACATTTAATGTAATGTTTCTTTTCCAAGTTTGGGCACCCAAATTGAAGGGAAAATATTGGAGCAAAAACCAGTGTCCTTTTGTATTGCGAGGAGGTAATCCAAGGGTTGGGACGTTTGGAATGAAGTCATCTTTGGGTGTCATGTTTTGTGCTTAAGAACACTTCATCTATACAATCAAGTCCTTGGATGTAGAAATAAAGATAAACAATTAAATGTTGCATTATGCAACAGAAACAAAGACAAGTTGAGGCATAAAGAAGTTGTTCACAATTACACAGGTCCTACCATGTTGGAGGCAAAGAGGAGAATGGAAGTGAATGTATTGTAATCTCATTTATTTGAAGACAATGCATATTTGGCCTCTCTTCTTGGTGGAGTTTTTTCCTACAAAGATTTCTCTACAAAAATCTTGTATTATGTGATGCTCTTATGTCGTTGAATTGTGCCTCTTTGTTGTTATCTTATGGTGATGTTATTCTTTATTTATGGATGTCATAAGTTCACATAAGGTACTGTAAATAAGCATGTTATGTTGGCTGATTTTTAACATCATAAAGAAGATGGATCTAATCATGGTAATTCAATATTAAGGTCACTTAATTTTAGTTTTGCATAAAGTATCAGATTTACATATTGTAGTAGTCCAAGCCTTGTATCTCATCCATTGAAATCATAAATTGATTATTTGGATACAGATTGAAATTTCCCAACATTTGGTTGTAATGTCCCAAACTCAAATCAAGATAATTAGCAACGAATTGGCTATCCTTTCCTTGGTTTACCCAAGAGGAAGAGGATGTAGAGCATTATTGGGTAAGAAATGAAGTCCTTGGCAATGGGCTACATATATGAGGGCATGGATAGGGCCAAAGAGGCCATTAGATCTGTCTATGGTGGAGTTGAAGATAAGTATCGTCCCATTTGGGAGATTATTGATAGGAGATGGCACCACCAGCTTCATAGGACCCTTCATGTAGTCGCATTTTTCCTAAATCCGGCCTTCCAATTCCGCCACGATTTCCGTGCAGATAATGAGGTTCTTAGTGGGCTCTACTCGATGATAGAGCGGATGCTACCTGCTGTTACTACACAAATAGTGCACGAGATAGACTCCTTTACTACTACACAAGGAGAACTCTTTGCATGTCAAATGTGCAAAGATAGTAGGACGACATTACAACTAGGTAAAAATATATTTAAGGGCATAATTTTCCTCTTTTGTATTATAATTTATTATTAAATGTTGAACTTGAAACTTGAAACTTGAAAATTAAAGTTGGGAATGGGATTGATTTTGTTTCTTTTTCTCATCCCAAATAGATGGTGGCATATGTTTGGTGCCGATACACCGAACCTTCAAAATATTGTCATTCGTATATTGAGCCAGCCATGCAGTTTATCTAGTTGTGAGCGCAATTGGAGTATGTTTGAGCACATACAATCCAAGAAGCACAATATATTAACAGTGGAGAGGATGAATGATTTAGTACATGTTCATTACAACCTTCATCTCAGACACAGGCAGATTTTTGACCATGACTCCACCTTGATCAGGCTAGAGGAGGTTGATCCACAGTTTGAGTGGATCACTGAGGCTACAGATGCAGTCTTTAGTGACGAGGACCTTGATTGGGTGGAGTAGGCAGATAGAGAGGCTAAGGTTGTAGCCATGGTTGAGGAGGAGGCTAGAGCACGAGCAGACGCAGCTGGTGTTGGTAAGAGTGGCATGGAGACACAAGCAGAGACTATGGCTGCAGCTACTACATCATCCAAGACCCTTAGACGCCTTCATAGGAAGGATGATGACTCCACTATGCCATAGACTTGTAGTTATTGTTTTGATATTTCATATTTGTATGGAAGATTTGATGTCATGGATTTTGTAATTCCATGAGTTTTGTATACATTTGACTATATTTATATATCTAAGTGTACTATTTCCTTTAGCAGCTCAGCTACAATTTGCGTACTTTATACTTATGTGATCGATGTATACTTGTGTATTGATCAAATTTGCTTCTATTCAATGATGTTAATGTGTCTTTAAGGTTTATTTAATAAAGGGTGCTTCAAACAAATTTTAAATCCTTAAAAATCTCTAAATTTCTAAGGTTTTTTCATTTTTCCGAGTCTGCGCCGAGTCTCAAGTCCGCACCGAGTCTGAGACTCGTAACTATGCTCTAAACATATATGATATACGACATAATATTGAAATTTTGAACTATCAATTGGCATTTATCTTTATCACTACCATTGATCAATGATGATTGATGAAGTATCATACTATCAAATGTATTTACAATTCTGTATATTTTTAAAAAATTGCATATATATATAACCGGTATTTTGTACCCATACCCAATCTCATACCAAAACCGGCAACTTAGTATCATAGGAAGGAGCCAAAGTTGACCCAAGCAGAGTTCAAGCTATTCAAAATTTATCCTTGGCTAGCAATAAAACTAGAATTCATTCTTTCAATAAGGTAAGTTTTTTAAGAAGATTTGTCCCTAATTTTGTTGATCTGACATAAAACATTGCAGGTATGATAAAGAAAGTGTCAACTTTTAAATGGACTACAAAAGGAACAAAGGCATTCAATGACATAAAGGAAGCAATTGGTAAGGCATTCATTTTGGTCCATCCTAGTTGTTCAAAAGAACTTATTATATATTGATATGTATTGGAGTTCACAAAGTCCACCATTGACTCGAGAATGAAGAGGGTAAGGATGTGGAATCACCTACACTTTTGTGAGCTTTGGTTTTAAAGATCACGAACTAAGATACACTCAATTATAAAAGCATTCTCATGGAGTGGTACATGTTATTAAAAAAAAATCTTATATATTCTTCATTCTCATGCAAGAGTATTGGTGCCTAATACAACACTTAAGGCCATACTGACTCAACAGGAGTTAGGGTCTAAAAAAGGTAACTAGGCTACAAGGATTCAAGAGTATGACTTAGAAATTCAGCCTACCAAGTTGATACATGGAAGAGGCTTGTGCAAATAACATGCCAAAGATGGTGAATTGAAAAGAGATGTCATACAAGCAAAGGAATAGTCAAAATGCCCCTAGTTTGTTCATTGACTCACTAAAATGGTACAAAGACATTCCATATTTTCTCACATATTGAGATTGTCCAAGTCATAGTTGAAAGTGTGCAAACCAAAAGTCCTAGTGAGTTACTCGGCTAAAAACTCGCCGATCATTTTTTGAAAAACTCACAACGATTTTGATAAAAACTCAATAAAGACGTACCCAATAACCCAGCTATGAAATAGCAATGTAATACTTTGAATGGATGAATTAGATAAATGGTATAGGTCTGAAAACACCCTTTTTACTGCCATACTTTGGACAAATCAGAACTGAAACACTGCTATTGATACTTTGGAAACTCATAAAAGGAGCATATGAACACACTCACATGCATAATACTAGAAAACTCCCTTCAAACTCCATCCAACACACCTCAAAACACTAAATGGATCTTCATCTCAGCAACATCCAAAACTAAAACTTGATTTGAAGCACAATAGTGATCTCAGAAATGAAATCACTCCAACCTAACTAGGGATTATCTCTCAATTCTGAAACTAGAAACCTGATGAGGGTTTTCGTCCTCAAAAGCTTAAGGAAGAACTTGCAAGCTCAATCTGACAGCATAACAATATGAGAAATCTTCAACATATGCAAAAGAACCCCTAACACCTCCTTTATAACTTTTTTGTTGCTTTTTCGAAAACACAATTTTCTCTTTTTCATTGCTTTTTCAAAAAAAGCACTTTATTGTTTTGTTTAGAAAAACCATTTTTTTTTGCTGTTTTTCAAAAAGTTTGTTTTTTGTTTTTTAAAAAAACACACTTTTTGCTTTAAGTTAAATAATTCATTATTTGCAAAAGACCCCATTATGCCTAGGCATCCAACTTTTCAAACAATTAATCACCTTTCCAACGAACTATTACACTAAGTTTTCTTTTAACTATTTCACAACATCAGACAACATTAACTTGAAATATTAGTTAAATAACTTAATAACTCACCCAAGTTGTGGAAAGTACTACAACGTCATCAAAATCCAATTTTGACCACATTGTGATGAAACTGAAGCAGTAGCAAGATGATTGGAGTCAACTTGGTGACATACTAGAAACAGATGTGCTCTCCAAGAAGTTTGGATAACACCCCAGGAGTTTGAAAACACTTTTGAAAGTGTCAATATAATCCATAACACCAACTAAGCTCAATGCTATAACTAGAAATCCACAAATGATAAACCTATGCACTCCAAGAACTTTAGAGTTACCCCAACAAACCAATTAGCCTTCAGAAAAACTAGGAAACTGGCTAATTGTTCACAAATCAAAATTGCACAAAATGGGGACATTACAGTTGCATCCACCAAAAAAGCAACATATAAGGTGGTAAGTAACTTCCTCAAAGAAAACATTATCACATTTCAAAATGCCAAGGAAGATTGTCATACACAATACCTCAAGTTATTCATCTAAAGGGATTCGATGCTTTTTCCTCTGAAAATGGCATCCTCCTAGCTCATTCATCAAACTACTATCCACAAGGAAATGGGCAAGCGAGATCCTCTAGTGTCACAATTTAAGTTGGTGGAGGAAAATCAAAAAACATCTCATATGAAATTATTTGATGCACTTTGGGCTAACGAAATCACACACAAGAGAGCAACTGGTACTAATTCTTTTTCTATCATGTATACTTCATGTTCTCAATCTTGAAGAAGAGAGAAGATAGAATCACAAAGCATCAAGGACGTGTTAAAGTCATTCATAACCAAGCTCAACACAGAGAATTCAATGCTAGAGATCAAGTTCTAATGATACAAATGTCACAATTCAAAAGAAATGCAAGTAAAATACGGTTCATTGTGGCTTGGACCTTTCCAAATTTCACAAGTATATGGAGACAGAATGTACTATCTTGCTCATATCAATGGTGCGCACCTGCCCTTGCTTGACACAAGGTAATTCCTTAAGCTTTTTAACCCTTAGGGTTGCAAGGTTCTTCACTTTTGTGTTTTGTGTTGTGTTTCCCCTTTTCATGTTATGACATAAGTTGTAATGTTTTTCCCCATAATGTAATGTGTTTTCTTTTTTGCATTATTTTAGGTTTTTATTTAGAATAGGTAATACAATAGGTTTAACTACAGTGCTCGCAAATAAGACATTCGGGTAAAGTTTCCGCCAAAGATTCTAAAGTTCTCCTATAGCCCAATTTTGTCGCATGGCCCCTAGAAAGAACCTATTAATAGTATCCTTATAAAACTCAATGTTTGCACTACTTGATGTCTATTTTTATAATCAATGTATCATCACTTGTGTCAAGTCAAGGTCAACGATGCCATTCTTAGGCGAGGTTCCAAAGTCATTGCGTCATGGTCTCATTTTTCAACCAATGAATTTTTACAAGATGCTCAAAGTTGAGACATTTCAAGGAGAAAATTGATGAGATTCCTAATTGATGGTGTTTATGTCAATGAAAGGAAAGTATAAGATGTTGAAGACTATGAAGTTTTCAAAGTGGCAACGTGCCAAAGTAGTTGGCAAACTCTTCAAAGTTCCTCTTATTAGTAAAATCTTAGTTTCCCTCCACTTGAATCAATAACATGGCAAAGATGTTCTGAAACCTAGCAATTTTAGAGATTTCAGCTTGGCAGATGAAAGGAAAGTTAAAATCAAAAGAGTGGGGAGCACATGTTCAATGGCTTTGCCACCTAAAAGTTCCACCCTAACTCGAAAAGTGACAAACAGCTTGTAAAATTGCAATGAAAATGAAAAGGTTTTGTGTTGGTGGTGACACACATTCATGATGTCTTTGCCATTCAAAAATCTCTCCATTCACACTTTCTCAATGGCTTTGTCACATCAAAACTCCACTTTCTCCATGTTCACCTTGAATGTCAATCATAACAGAAAGATGTCAAACATTGGTCAGATGCTGGGAAAGCTTATATCGTTGATGAACTCAAACAACAATAAATTATTAATGGGCTCAAAAGTTCTTTTCAAGAAAGCTTATTAGTAGTGCCAACTATTGCACGACAACGAAGATGCATCATGCCTTAAAACAATGATCATTGAGATATTCAACAGAGTCAAGAAGTAAGAGAAGCAAAAAGTAGAGAACTAAAAGTATGTGCAACTAAAGTATCAAATAGGAGGAGATGCAAACACTAGAATGTTAAAAAGGAATTAGAAAGTTTGTACATGGAAAACAAAGTATTTCACACTTATTAACTGCATATATAGATATGATGCAGAACACACTTTTGCTTACTAAATTTATTCATAAATATAGAAAGGACTATTCTGTAGATAAATAGTAAATGTATCCTACAAAAAATATGTATAAATATCATTTCTAAGACCATCAACCAGATTATCTACTGAATTTCTAGTGAATCTTGAGTATTAATGATAACAACAAATGAAACAGGAATAAATGGTTTTGGTCCTTATTTCAGCCTATGTTTACGAAAAAAAAAGATTGCTATACACATGCCTTAACAAAGCCTTATAATATACCTTTGATCCTGTTGCTTTATCCACAATCTCAGCCTTGAACTTCAGAAATCCAACGCGTTCTCCAAACATGTCTACACCCTGTTTGTAATTATATAAGCTATAATTCACAGTTAAACAGCCCCAAATATTACAATATTAGAAAAATAAAGTCAAAGAGTAATAATTTCTAGTTTTTGCAGTTTGTCTCAATTACAAACTTAATCAGTTTATGAAGCGGCAATAATCATAGAACTAGCAACCTGGTTAATAACTTACCATCCCAACTTTCTCTTAAAGAAGCCAATGGACCAAGCCTCTATTAACAATTCTTTGAATCTAATTAAGCATTAAAATACAATTATACTGCCTGAAATCATTGAAGTTGTTTTAGAATGGAATAATGAGACTAAAAGAAAAAGAAAAATTGCCACTCCATTGGTTGTGTATAAATATGCATGCATCTGTGTATATATACACACACACAAAATGATAGGGTATTTACAATAAAGTATATCCCAAAAGCTTTCAAAAAAAAATATAAGATTATGCATTTTCAATTTGATTAGCCATTTAGAGCTGGCATGCTGTCATACAATATGACCAAAACTACATTAAACCAGAAGGAAATAAATTATAAATGAAGAATAAAAAGTTTGTGTGCAATTAATTCATGGTAAATCCTATTTTCTTATTTGTCTATTAGCAAGTCCAAATCATAGAACCATAAATCCTCAAAAAATTGCAAAAATCCCTACTTTTAAAAAATCTCCGGCTGAAACGATTTTTTCCCCAAACAATTCCGATTTAATCAGCCATGCTGTTCAATGAATTTCAAGGGTTTAAATTGCGAAAAATTCACCCAATCAACCCATCATGAAACCCTAACCATGCAAAACCACTATTTAATTGGGTTTTTCGTTGATTTATAGCACAAAATTGAGTCTTGGCTGTCAGGACATGATTCGCCATCAAAGATTCGCTAGATTTCATCAGGTTGTTGAGGAAAATCGTAGGTAGGCGACCTTCAATGGACGTATATTTCTAATAGATGTTAAGGATGCTAAAATAGAGACATGTTCTTTAGTATGCTTCTACGTTTGATGTGAAGGACATTAAAATGGAATAGTTAAGAGATGTGCTGCTTTTTATCTCTATATTCCACACTGCTATCATTTTCTTTAGGCTCATAGTAATGTTTTTCATGAATATAAATCCAAAGACACAATTTAGTGGGAAATAGTAGACAATATCATAAATACTAAGTAAGGCTTCTATCTTATTTTTTTAGCATTTCTGAAACTTATAAGAGTACTTGCCACAAATAAATATAGAAAGCTAGATTAAACTGAAACGAAACTCTATTGGTTTGATATCAACCTAAAGAGGTCTGTTTTCTTGGAATTCTTGTCATCTTGACTATTCAAAAGAATTTTAACATTTCCAATGTCAACAATAATACCAAGGTGGTTGTTTAGATCATCAAGGTTAGGTTGGGACAAATTTCCTTCTCAAATGCTAACAAAATGTGATAATTTGGAGCTTTAAGTCAACACTGGCCATCAAGTTTTAATGACAAGCGGGTAGGGAAGTAACAATCGTATAATCGAGTGGGAAGCATAAGTATATACATAACAGTATATAGGCATTGTGGAACAAGAAGCATAACGGTTTCTATCGGAAAGATAAAAAATAGCTTGTAGTGCTGATAAAAATGAACTATAGCAGTATTTTATATCAAAATGAAGGATTGTTTTGGTTATATTTAAATTTCCTATATATTTTGCAGGGTTAATGCTTTGTTGATTGGTGAAACTCACTGCTTAAATGCATGCCTTGCACTTGTAAGGAAACTACATTCCATTTAGGATCGTCATATACATGGAGGTTCAGAAGGCTTGCAAGGAGTACAATAGCAATACACAAATGCTTTAGACATATACAATGTAGCATTCATGCATGTTAAATAGGTACCAAGAAAACTAATGCATGCCTTGAGAGAATTCATGCCCTATTCTTGTGGGCTTATCTTAATTGCTCCCGAAGCAGGCCTCATATATTTTCTCATTAACGATCAAGATAGATTTCAACAACTATCTGATTGAAAGGGAATGTTCCTTGTGCTTTGATTTTCCATTGAAACTTGTACCAATAACCTCTCAAATTCTCAACTCAAAGTCCAATGTTTTTAACTCCATCATCCATTTATATGCAAAATCAAAGAAAATATACTTGAATAATAATAACTAAAATTATTGCTCAAATGGTTGCTCTCTCCTTTTATACTAGCAGGTCTTTATTATCTCATGGAAAAATAGTTAACACTTCCTTTACACTTTTAAAAATATGCTAAAATAGTTTCATTCAATCGTATTCGTATTTGAGTGTATACTCTATCACTTGAGATTGTATACAAGTGTATACTCTATGATTGTATTTGCATTTGAGTGTATGCTCTATGACTTGTGATAGTATTTGAGTGTATACTCTATGACCTTGTATTTATATTTGAGTGCATACACTAGAACTTGTATTTGAATTCGAAATGTATTTGTATTTGAGTGTATACTCTATGACTTGTATATGTATTAGAGTGTATACCCTATGACTTGTATTTGTATACTTTGTGACTTCGTATTCAAGCGTATACCTTGTATTCAAGTGTATTCAAATGCATGCTTTGTGGCCTATCTGTATTCCAATATATTCAGGTGCATACTCTATGACTTACATGTATTCAAGTGTATGCTTTGTAAAATACATGCTTTGTGATTTGTGTGTATACATGTATTCATGCGACTTACATATTTAAGTGTATACTTTACATGTATTCATATAAATGCTTTGTGACTTCATGCACTCATGCATATACTTCATGTATTATTCACACATATACTCCATGCTTTACCTATCTTATGGTGTTTTTTGGTTTCATGGTATATATGGACATGCTTAGCATCTTACTTGTCCACTTCATGACTGACGTACTCTAATACATGACTATTCCATTCTTAAATGTATACTTTGTGTTTCCGTAATTCATGCCTTATATGTATTTGTTTGTGGAGTGTATCTTCAAGCATTCTTGTGCCTACGTTCTCTATGTATGACCATGTCATGCTTTATGTATATTCAAATGAATGCTTCATATTGTGTACTTAATAGTCTTTTGAAATTCATGCCCCGTGATTACACTTCATGTATCTCAGGCATTTATTCCATGCATAGAAGTAAATTTGAGTGTACTTGAATGCTCTACATACTCACGCCTTATGTGATGACTAATTATTCTCATATGTATGCTTCACGTGTGTTAATATGAATACTTCATGCTTCATCTACTTCGTAACTGATATGTGTCCTCATGTTTGAATGCCTGTATGCACTTTGTGTGATGATCTACATATCTCATGTGTATTCATGTATATGATCTTGCCAACGTGTATTCCAATACCTTGTGTATCCCTATGACTTATAAGTAAGCATTTGTTCTCATGTGAATGATTCATGCTTATATGTATACTTCATGAAGTTGTGTACTATTGCTTACAACAAATGTCTTACAATACTCCATGCATGCTTCACTTCTTCTGTATATTTAGATGTTTGCTTATGTCCTAAATGTTTTCAACATATCTACTCCATGAATACTCTTCTCATGCATCTTTGTGTATGATCCATGCCTTGAGTGTTTGCTTCAAATCTTATGTGTGCATTATCAAGTATATTATATGATTCATACCCAAGGGTATCCAAGTATGACTTATGTATCCCAATGCGCTCAAGTGTATCCAAGTGCACGCTATGACTTATGTGTATTCAAGTGCCTTCAAGCAAGTACTTTGTGGCTTACCTTATGATGTGCATGTGATCATCTGTATACTTTGTGTCTGGCATACCTTCTCTCTTGTATTCATGTGTATATCTTGCAACTTGCAACTTGTGTGTAATTATGCTTCATTAAGTTTCTCCATGTATTTGCTTCATTCCAAAGGTGTCTTCAAACAAGATTAGTCCATGGTGTTTTATGCTTGAAAGATTGATTAAAATGTTTGTCAAAATGCTTCTTGAGATGAGGAGTTGTAACTATTGACGTGAGAAGACGTTTTCGTGATTGCTTGAGGACAAGCAATCTTGGGCGGAGAGGACTGTCATGTCCCCCGAAATTGTAAAGCTAAAGCGTCTAAAGACAAATTAATAAATAGATATCCAAATAAATATCCAAACCCAAAAATGTGTAATTACGATTAAATATAAATTATAAGTATCATCGATAATATTATAATTATATTATAAGTATAATATGCAAATTGTAAATGAAAAAAATACAAATCATAATTTAAATAAATAAATATAATAAATAAATGATGCAAATATTTACAATAATATGAGCAACAAAGCAAATATAATAAGCAACGATTAAGGGTGTTTCTAAGTCAATTCTTAAGAAAATTAAGGAGCGATAACATTGGTAGCTAGCAACGGCTACGACCATTCAAAGGGGGTGTCTCTCTTTAAAGAGACATAGTGTTTCAAAGAAGCCCAGACGGAAGTATTTATGGACCTTTACGTATTGAACCTAGGGGGGATCGAATACTATATATGGTGTGTAATCGACCATTGGCGATTGTATTGCATTGGGGGACAATTAAAGGCTTGAAGAGTTTACGTTGCGAAAGGAAACAAATAATAATTGTTTTGTCGGATGCTACCTAGGTGTCTATTTCATATCGGTAAAACCATGTGCTCTGGCGTGTTCGTGTTTATTGGCTGAGTTTGAAATGACATGGTTTGCTTTCCTGAACTTCGAATCCTTTAAATGACGTGGTTTGCTTTCCTGAAAGGAGGATTACCACGGCTGTAAGAATCTCATCGCAAGTGAAGCCAGATTTAAACAATGGGGAATGACGACTGGTGAAGCTGCTATATTTAGATACCATTAGATTAATGGGGTCTCTGGAGCAATCTTATTATATACATAAATCGTTCTTGACTATCGTTGATGGTGCATTCCCCATTCAACCATTGATTCAAAAGGGTCACGGGTGTGTCAAGGAAGACATTTCTATCCAGAGGTCAAGTTGTAGGTGGATTGCGAAATTATTGAAGAGATTGGTTAGTGGTGTGTTGCTCCAAGTTCTGGTAATGTACAAGAGTCATTCGGTAGCTTGTTGAATCCTTCTCAAGACATGTGTGATGGAACTTGCACCGAATAAAGGAGAAACATATCATCACCGATGGGAGGAAATAAAAAGGGATAGAAGGTAAGCAATGCGAATAAGGTAGTCTCTGTAAAGATCATCAAGCTGAGAAGAAGTTATTACTGAAGATAAAGAACTGCTAGGTCTGTAACCGACAAGAGGTGAGTACTTCTGATTTGTAGAAATAAATAACTAAATACTTACTTCATATTAGAAAATGAAACTCAAATGAGAATGAATGAATGATTAGTAGCGAATCATTGATAGAAAATTATCTTTATGACCTACGCTAACTGAGATGTGTTTCTATGGCTATCGGATATATAATTACAAGTGGCTAATGACATTATTACTCTGTCATGCTTGTTATTTATATTTATTAGTTATGGGTAGGCTTATCATAACAATGGTCTATGGATTACATATATGTGTTCATATGAAATATATCTGTGTATACATTAATATTCATAGATACATCATAAATGAGGAACAATTACAATATATATACTTATAATATATAGAATATTCGACTAACCAATAATGATGTTTGCAGCAATTATTGAACCTTATAAGTAGTAACGACTCTATTCACTCACTATGATGCTGAATAGTATAATAGAATCCATCTATGGGATCGGGATAGACATTAACATCTTCCCTAATGTACTTATGAAATATATTATAGAAGAATCATTCACAGTGAAGTAATCTTAAGGAATGAATAATCCTTCGACAAAGAATGAAATATTTACATCCTCTTTGATCTTAATAGATACTATAACGGAAACTTATTGAACCGTATAAGCAATTATGATTTCTCTAATATAAGAATGGATTTTTGAGCATACTCACTTTCGCTAATACCCAATTGAGGATAGGGAATTTGTGGAGGGAAAGGCGAGTACTTCGATCACTTGATGGATGGTCCCAAGATGGGTAGGAAACCTTGAGGGAGTCCACTTGGAGACTGTTCACGCGCCCTTGGCACAGTAATTCTACCCTCCCTCGCTGGGGTTAGGAAAGAGGGAAGGACAGAAATCTATTCAATACATGGATTTAGGTTAATCCCAAAAAGGGGACATTACATTTGGATGCTTACCTCACTGAATAAGTGGCACTCTAACTATATAAGTGATTGAGCTTTCTTACTTTCATGTTATGCCTATTGAACAAGCAGACGAATTTACTTTACTTTCATTGTCATTCCGCTAAATAAGTGAAGGTTTCATTTCATGCTCTTGAAATTACATACTTACCCCACTGAAGAAGTGGTTTACTTTAGAAGCACATAATAGTAAGCCTTACCACCGTATGCTCTCACCTTGCCCACATCGGGATATGGGTGATCAAAAACTGGAAAGTATTTGCTTCTAGTTGGTTTTGATTATCAATCACTCCACTGAACAAGTGGATGCTTTCAGTTAATGCAATGTATACCTTGCCACTGTATGCTCTCACCTTGCCCACATCGAGATTTGGGTAGTGGAGAGTTGCTTTATTCAGTTGATTATCATTATTATTTGGTTAACGCTATTGGGTGAAGTTTGGAAAAAATAAAGGGTCGGTTATTATAGTGGCATCAAAGCAAGTTTTCTTGTCAGCCTGTTGGAGTTCTAACTTTTGCCATAGTTCTTCAGTTGCATGTCAGAGTTTAGTAGTGTTCATCAGTTTCAGTATTTCACTTCTATTTTGCATGTTGGTAACCAGCACCTGCATGTCTTTTTCCATGCCTCTCTTTGATAGTTGTTAGAGGAAAAGTTGAAACTATGACTACAGAAAAGTCTATATTTGAGTTGATGCAACTAACCATGCTAATGAGGGACCCTAACATTAAAAAGACATATTCAAGGAATGTTGCAAAACCTAATCATTTGGATGGAGAAGATGCCTTGACATATGAGGAATGTGTGACAAAGCCCCAAAATGATCCCTTAGACCTGCATGGAACTGATGATGATGAGAATTTGTTTGACAAAACAGCAGCCTTGACTCCTAATTCGGATTCATCCAGTGATGATTCTAAGACTAATGACTTCCTAGAAGATTCTATTAGAGCTTATGTTTATGGTGAGTTCACTAATGTACCTTCAAAACAAGAGCACGTTGAGGGTAATTATGATGGTGTCTTCAAATCGGCTAATGATGATGATTCCTTATCTCATTCCAGTAATGATAACTTAGGTGGATTTTGGTTTAACTTCCAAACCAAACCTATGAAGAGGGATGCTTATGATGATTTCAATACTCGTGAGTTGGAGAGTGCTTTTTTCAAAGAGACAACCACTCTTGAGGAGCACAATGAACATTTTTTCTTTGAACAAAGCAATCAATCATTTAGCATACGGGATCCGGGTGTGTTGGCACCTAAGTATAATGAGGATCCTATATGGGATAAATTTCCTTTTGATCATGACGATGTTCAAATCTTGGAGCACAATGTAAGCCATGAGGATGCTATTGAAGAAGCTAATTTTGGAAAGTTTGATGATGATTTTGAACACAAATCTGATTTATTAATGCATGGAGCTGATTATAAGCAAAGGCTTAGTGAACTTGTTGAGTTTCATGCTCATTCTAATGTTGGGGTTGCAAGCTTAGTGGGCTTAACCTTGGAGAAAACTCTATGGTTAAGCTTGCTTGAGCTGGAGTAGTATTGGGATGGGTGACCTCCCAGGAAGGCCCAGTGATTCGCCTCTGTGAGCATCACCTAGATGCAATGAGTGATAAGTGGACCATTCATTATCATGAGAGATGGGTTCTTGAGAACCACTACTCATGAAACATGGGTCAATGAGTTTGACTCGTAAAACTACACGGTTGAATCATGATAGCAATATCATAAAATCAGTACTCCTAGGTTAATATATGCTTTTGAGAAATATCCAGCAATAAACAAAGTTCAAACTGTTCAACCTCTTCCTAAGCTCAAGGCAGCACTGATTCAAGCAGTATGTTCAAATGATCCCCAAAATTTTTGGGAGAAAGAAACGCAAAAAACGGAAATTCAATTACAACATGGTGGAAAGATTAAATGTGGGAAAAGAATTCCAATACCAGCACATGACTACACTGATATGGCCCAAGCTATTGATGAACACAAAAAAGGGAAGTATATAAAACACGCTCAGTCTAATTATTGCTATGCTATTATGGTCAAAGAAACTGAGAAAAGAAGGCAAAAGAGAATAATGGTTATTAATTACAAACCTCTCAATCCAATCACTCTTCCATTCCCTTATCTGATACCAGATAAGTCATATTTATTGGAAAAAGTTGCTAACTCAAAAGTCTTTTCTCAATTTGATTGCAAATCAGGTTTTCATCAGATTCGTGTCAAGGAGGAAGACCAGCATAAAACTGCTTTCAGTTGCCCATATGGTCGTTTTGAATGGACTGTCATGCCTTTTGGCCTAATGAATGTGCCAACATATTTCCAAGAATGGACAAAACCTTCCATGGTTGTGAAGATTTTTTATGTGTTTATATTGATGATGTTCCTGGTTTTAGTAAAGAATTTGATGAGCACAAATCTCATCTTGAAACATTTTATAGGCTAGCTCTAAATTTTGGGATTGTTCTGTCCCTTTCTAAAATTCAATGGTGCACAGACTCTTGTAAGTTTTTAGGAATGATTGTTAATGCTGGAAAACTTGAGGTCCAACCTTATATTAAGGAAAAGATCCTTGAATTTCAGCCTCCTTTAAATACTAAAGAGCTGCGAGGATTCTTAGGTATATTAAATTATGTAAATAATTTCTATCCAAATGTCGGCTTTGATCGAGAACCATTACAGCAGCTACTCACCAAGACAAAAGCTTAATGGTCTGAATTCCATGCTTCTGTTGTCAAAAAGATCCAACAAAAGGTCAAATCTATTCCTATTTTACATGTTCCAACAGCCAAAAATATTATCTTGTATACAGATGCTTCAGATTATGCATGGGGAGGACACTTATACTTTGTCAAAGAACGAAAGGAACTGGAAGCTGAATATGGTAGTGAAGTTTTCCCTAAAGATGTCAAAAAATTGATTTCATTTGATAAAGAAATCTATGGAGTTATCGAAAATCTACAGAAATTTGCTTTAAAATTAATGCATCTGTAACATTTTATCATCGAGACAGATTGTAGCAGATTCTTGACTTTCAAAGAAAAGGATCATGGAAGAAAAGATGGTCGAGGAAAATATCTAAGATGGCAATAGTATCTTAACCATTTCAATTATGAAGCCCAACACATCTAGGAAAAGAAAATATTCTCATAGATTATTTGACTAGATAACCTCCTAATGGTGTGTAATATCCCCTTTAATAAAATCCAAATCTACAACAATAATTTTTTCAAACATCCCAAAATTTGAAATCGGATAAAATGAGATTGCAATATAAACATTGATTTTTGTTTTTTTATGATTTTTTTGATAAATGAAACACCTTGCTGCAATAAAAAAATTGTTTTGATATTAAAATGCTTTCATTTACATCAAAGAACAATACCCAAAACTTGCATGCATTTTTTCAATGTTTATATTAACAAACAATGCTTGCAACTCCAACCAACAGCTGCAACTTCCATTCTAAAAACCCCCAAAACTGATCAAAACATTTGGGGCAGCAAATACATATAAAATATGCTAGAAAATGATACAAATTTCTATCTCATATGTTTTCTATCAGTAATATAAATCTGCTGCAACTATGCTCAAAACAGAGGACAAATATGAAGCCCGAACACACACTAAACTATGACCAACTTGCAAGAAAACTCTCCAAACTCCACACCAAGGTTTATTATGATAAAATATCAGAAAATACCATGAAATATCAAAACATCCAAGTCCACAAATCTTTCATTAACATCTGCAACAAATAAATTATTCAAACCCCAAATATAACACTTCCACCTGCAACAAAATACAAAATACTGGAATAAACTCCAACTATTCAGCACATTCGCAATTCCTGTGTGAAACTGCTCCTAGAGACTATCAAAACCACTGCCTTCAAGCCTCAATCTCTTTGGTTTACCAGCCTCAGAGATTCTTTCTTCTTTGGTTTCCCAGCCTCAGAGGAATACAAAAACTTGTGAAGGAAAATATGCAATAATGAATCCAAAAAGCAAGAAATTGCATTTTATATTTGTTGCCTTCTTCATGAAGCTTCTACCAAACATTGGATTCACGTCCAAATATTCCTCCCCAAATTTAGGCACTTACAAAAGTAATAAAATGCATTATAACACCTCTAAAATTAGCCTTTCATATTATACCACTTGTAAGGCATCTTTTGACAACTCAAAATGCACTTTTTGAGGCACTTACATGAGGTTAAAGTGTTTTTTTCCAAAACTCACGACCCACCTGTGTTGGCACCACTAAATAATTAATATTTATTTGTCCAAAAGATAAATATTTCACTAGGACAATATAAATATTAGACAAATAATATTTTTCAATATATTCGGCAACCCCTGACTTACTATTTCTTGATAGTGGAAACTTGCTATTTTTAGTAAGTGTTACTTTTGGAAAAAGGGACATGACATGGTGTTTATGCAAAATCCTTCAGCTTCATCCAGCCACCCAAGGTTTATAATGGAAAAGAACTTTGAAATCTATTTTAGAACCTTAAACCAGTTTACCCAAAGGACAATTATGATGAAAGGAGTCAATCATAAATACTAGGATTCTGCTACTTCAATGGCAGAAACACTATCACACTTAGGTTGTATTTCTACTCCTAAGATAACCAATGAAGGATATGGTCAGTTCACTATATTAAGGCTTAATGGAGATCATCCTTATTATTTGCCATTGGATCTCATCGGAAGACCTTCCTTCACATAGTTGATTTCATATTCTGCTCTTATCACTCCTCAGATCCGAGATTTCTTCAAATATGCTGGTCCAAAACATGTTAATCCTCATTATTTATTAAGTCAAGATGTTGTTTCAAGGATTATTATCAAATTAAGATTGAAGTGGGAATATTTCTTTTCCCCAGAATTGGTATACAACAATAATCATCAAGATTGGAACATCCATCATAAGTTCCAAATAGATGCTCGATGGAGACCACTTGAGTGGGAACAGGTATTTGATCAGGATGAATTGACACCTCCAATCCCATCTCCTGCATCAAGTTCAAGTGGAAGCTTTGATGGGAATAATACGTATCATCCTGACGGAAGGTAATAGGAATCCAGTTGTAAAGGACTGTCAATGTCAGTGCTTTATGACCCATAAACCTCCCTTTTAATTAACTGGTTTACCCGGTAACCCAAGTTATATTCCCTTTTACCTACTATTTCGTTTATTTCTTTGCAATAAATAAGCCTATGCAAAAGAATTGTCAGCATTGAGTTTTAGAGTCTTAGATGCTTAGAATGTTTGGAGTTGAGTCTACAATCATATAGAGTATGCTCTATCTTTGAACGTAATTGTGAATTGAGATATCAGAAATATTAATCTTGCATGTTTGTAATCAATTTATGAGCAATCTTAAGAAGTCATAACCATTCGGCCACAGCCTCCGTTGCTGTTTGTCCAGAGATAAAAATAATTGATTAGTGATCTGTTTATGCAATCTTGTCATCCATCAAAAATGGACACACCTATTTTGGGCTATGTACATTGATTGTTCTCAATCATGCCTCTACAAAAGATCTCTCCTTGGCCAATAAAGTGGTGTGCACCTTTTCATACCCGGCCCTTTATTAGTGTAATCGACAAGTGTATTGGCAATGGTGGTCACCATATCCAGCCAATATGGTGATCTAACAAGGTTGAAAGGAAACCCATTGCCATAAATTAAATGAGCAATGCTCTCATTTGCAACTGTATACCAAATTATTTCAGCACTCAAGATCTCAACAAGACATATATAAGCAGATTTGGTTAAGCATAACATCAAAGGGAATAATATCAAAACTTCAACTGCTGTAACTTAAAATTTGAGGAATTTCATTTGATTACAACACTGCTGTTACAGTTTTCAGGCCTCAATTCGCACTAGAACTTCTCAACAAAACCATATTTGAAACAACATAACAATTAAATGCCTTCTATGATTTTGACGCTTGGAGACATTACAATCTTGCTGTTGCAGTCATCTGTGTATCAGCACCCAACACAGGCTTCCAAAAAACTCTATCAGCATTCATGCCAAGGGACATAGCAGCCTTAAATACTTTCTATAACCTCTTCCCAAGTATCAAACCCTTCTTAGATATGCCCAGATATTCAGTCCTGCTCTTATAACAGAGTTCACAACCATTATTTAATCTTCTCAGACCCAAACAACCTGCTGTTATGACCTCCAAGCGTGTCGACAGTCACAGAGGCGATTAGGAAATAATTCATATAAATTTACCGAGCATTCCTTTTTTATTTCTAACCCTTAGAAACTCTTCATTCAACTCTGGCACTTCCTTGGAGATGAATAACAGCCATGATAATATCCCAGAAAGGACAGAAAACCACCTGGAAACACTGCAGAAACCTGTACGGCCTGCCAGGAAGGGGTGAATTTCTTAATTAATTAATTTGCAACCTTTCAGCTCCTGTAAACTCTGCTAAAGGGGTCGCCCAGCTCTGGTAAAGGCAAATAAACAATACCCACAACACAAAACCCAACAATAAACTCAAGCGTCCAATTTTGAAGCGGTACAGCCTGCTGTGAGGAAAGGTACGGCCAGGTAAAAGTGACTTGCACTGTAATTCTCAAACCACACAAAAATCCTCTGAAAAAACCAACTAATAACCACATCAAAGTTTTCACAAAATTTGTCAATCACAAAGTACCTGCAAAAACTTCTTCAAATCTTTAAGCACCAGCATAGTCTCCATATGAAACTATCAGCAAATCAACCCACGAGAATCTTTCACTATCAAGGAAGATATTCTTCTTGAAGGTTTTTGTTTTTAGGAAGTCTTGGAGTAAAAACCCCACAGCATACCAGCAATATCAAAAACCAAGTACATCCAATAAGCTTCAAAAACTGCCCTCTTATTTTCTCCCATGAAAGTCCCATTTAATTTTTAATATTTTACCTCCAAAATTCATCACCCACCTTTTGGAGAAATAAATGAACTTAATAAAAATTAAATACTTATGTCTCCAAGTGCCCAAGTAATAAATATAAAGTCACTTTAATAATTTAAATAAATATTTAAATGTGACTTTATAATAAACTATTAAAACTGAGGCATTTAATTAATATTTTCCATCTGGCCCAAGGAAACATCACTGGAGCATCGAATCCCAAAACTGACTATGCCAAACTAAAACCGACAACAAAGAATTATAATTGAGGCCATTATGGTGACTTTCCAAAAATAGCAAGCAATAGGCTCCATAAAAAGTGGACTGACCAGATGTCCAAAAACGCTTCTGAAAGCATCATCCCGAAGCATGCTGACAACAAAGCTCAATGTCATGATCAAAATCTGGAAATATGCTAAGCAAATACCCCTCCAAGAACCGTGGAACTCCCTAAACACTCAGTTAGCCTACGGGAACCCAATGAATAAGCTAACAGTCAACAAAGTTGACTAGGCACTGTTAGTTTTATGATCAGATTTAATACACAGAAAATTAATTCAAAATCAGACACAATAACACAGCAGATACCCTGGGAAAACCCTCCTCTTGAGGGAGAAAAACCCAGCAAAAAATACAATTCTTATATATATGAGCAATGGCAACAAGTATCTTTACAATTAGGCCACACACAAGGCCAATAAACAGCACCAGCAATGGATGTAGCACACACTAATAGTCTTCCCTTCAATCTACACTTGAATAGACTCACAATCTGCTCTTATATGAATTCGCACTACTCTCCTTGAAGAACTCGCACTTAATGGAGAAGGAGATCGAACTTTGCTTGATTCACAAATGACAGAAAGTGACCTTCTATATATACATGTTGCTTAGAGGGGTCGCACCTTTTCAAGGACAAGGTCGGCCACCATAAAAATAATTACAAATAATAAATAATAATTACAAAGGAGGTTGGCCATCTTAGAGATATGTTGCCATTAATTTATTAAATAATCACAAATAATTAAGGAAGTATGAAGCTCGAAGCTGCAATAACATCAACACTCCCTCTCAGCTAGGGAGGAATACTTCCTGTTGCATAAGACACATCACCTCATCGTGATGCCAACCACAATGGCTACAACCATATGTGGAAAAGAAACGATATCAACTCATCATGATATCAGATATCACCTCATCGTGATAACAACCATAATGGCTACAACCATGTATGGAAAAGAAACGAAATCACCTCATCGTAATATCAACCATAATGGCTATAACCATGTATGGTATGTACAAGTGTTCATCACTTGCGTGATGTTGTCACCTCAACATGACTTTCACCATGGCTCTCCCAGAGGGTGAAAACACAAGTACAAGAGGAATCATCACGAACTCTCTCACGTGATGTTGTCATGGAGTCACACACATGACATGCACCATGGCTCTCCTAGAGGGTGCAATCAAGGGATTTCACCTCCAACTTCTCTTTAAGAGAAGAACTCATTACCAAGGGATTTCACCTCGAACTTCTCTCACAGAGAAGAACTCATTATCAAGGGATTTCACCTCGAACTTTTGTAGAAACCCCTGTTTCCCTGTTTCTGAATCTGTCTGTTTTTTTGATTGTTTTGTGTATTTTTGGTGTTTTTGCAGGACAAATGAAATTTGCAATTTTGAAAGAGATTGCTGAATAAATTTAAATAGAATAATATAACTCTGAAAATGATAGAATCTACTGAATCTCCTGATGCCAGATTATTTATTAATCTTCTAGAACGATTACAAATAAGATCTGATGACATGCAACTTAAAAAGCAACAATATTATTGATGTAAAAACCTGGTATTTGCAGCAGATGGTAAAACCCTCGAAGATGCAACCTCTGAATAAGTTCTGTGATAACCTCTGAATGAAGCTACCTCCCTGATAAGCAATGAATCAGCTGATATTTCACAGCCTCTAAACTGCAACACTGAAGATGGCTCGTTCTCCAATGCCTGTAGACAACGGAAACCCTTGGCTTCGTTCTCCGAAAGAAGACTTGATCAAAAATCCATTTCATAACATAATGAGCTCAAATCCCAATGAAACCCTTATATCTCCTCAAGAGTTCGAATTTTCTCAATTAGGTTTTATTTAAATAAATTCGAACTTTTCTTTTTAATTTTTCAATAGTTTTCGAAAGCACTTTTAATTATAAAATATAATTAAAAGTGGCCCCTTCAATGATGGCGACCCCTTTAGCAAAAATCACTTAAGTTATAATGAAATATTATAACTTTATATTATAATGCTCCAGTAATTAATATTTAATTAATTTAATTAAATATCTCTCTCATTATTTATCCGATGCCCAATCCGTCGAAGCGACGAACTCAAGTGATCCCGACGCGCCAAACTCATACTGCTAAAAATAGCAGGGGTCCCACTGCCGCCAGAACGCTAAAAATAGCAATTCTGAAAAAGGTCTCCGATCGAGCCCAAACGAAAGCCAATCGATCAAAACTGCCAATCTGACGCTGAGCCAAGCTCCGAAACGACCCTCTAACCACTCTGTCAGCCTACGAGGGTCTCATGATAGGCCAATCTCACGATCTCTGATGCTCGCCAAAAATGGGGACATGACAGTCCGCCCTCCCTAAAATTGCTTGACCCCAAGCAATCTCCACTGCAAACAAACTCCAATCCTCGGAAGGCCCAAAAGGAAAACTGTGTAATGTCCCACACATCTCGAACTATCTCCTGTAGCATCATCAAACTCAACTGTGCAATCAATGCCTGGATCCCAAACCCCGCGTAAAAGTCTGTCGTGATGATCCTCCTCAGGCTGCCACTGTGCTCTACTGCCTCCAACTCCACCATGCTGAGAATAGTGAAGTAACTCAATGGGACCCATCCAATACTCAGTGCCAACTCTGTCGCCACCGGGATCCCAATACCATATGAATCCACATCCATCTGTCATGCAGAGATAAAAACTTCCAAAAGCATCTACTATCCTGAATCTCTCCCTGTCTTCTGCTAAATTCTCATGGATGTGATAACTATCCGTGCCATCATGCCTACTAATACCATAGTCGCCCTGTAGCCATGCACCTGTATGAGAAATCTGCGACATAGAAGTATCAAGCCCTGTCAAATACACATCGGCATGATGGATAACAAACTGCTGCCCCTGCAAGTAATACCCCGCAACCTGCTGAGTCAAGTACCTGCAACTGCAAATCCCATCTTGTGAAGATGGTAACTCTGCACACAATAAGGAAATACTCCCCTCAACTGAACCGAGAGAATCACCCTGTGCGCCCGTATTGTGCATCGAATATGAATCATGTACCGGTGGATCAAAGACAAAACTGTAAGCACCCCTCACCGTGTACACCTCATTGAACTCCTCTGTGAGTCTGGTTTGGAACTGCGATGCACTGGAACAATCCCAAACACTATGATCATCACTCAACTCAGAACTAACGTCAAGAGTACGATCAGCGTCCAACTCAAAGAGTGGGTTATCATAGATCGAACCACCATCAAATTCAAACAATGGATTATTCACAAACTGCACAATCACTCCATCCTGATCGGAATCATCCATCTCTGAATCGCTGGAATAATAAACTGAGTTGTACTCCTGGCTAGGCTCAACCAGCTGCCGACCATAGTCAACTGTATCAAAGGAAAAGATTGATTTGCTTCCAGAAGAAGGAAACAAATCATCACAAGTACCAATCTCCCAACTGGATGAGACTCTGAATATCTGTTGTGAAAATGGACAAGTATCGAGGGTTGTCACACAACTCTCGAGTGAATCAACAACCATGTCACAGGAACTATCAACGATCTGCCCTGCATCACCTGTCACGGAACTAATCTCAAAAGAACCTGGTGCAACGCAAGGCTCACTGCAACTCTCATCGAGTGCACTCATACTACCTGTATCAACTGCTCCTGTGACCGTGAGGGATGTAACCTCATCCTCAACATCTCCCTCACTGCTATGAACCATGGGTATATACTCCTCACCAACCACTGCCATGCAAGACTGCACGATGTCCAAAGGTGGTGAAGACTGTGCTAACCTCAACGCCACGGTAAGCCTCTCAATCTGTGACTGTGACTCTTGAAGAGCCAACTGGGTGCTCTGCAATGAATTCGCAGTCACCTCAAGCTCATGAGTGAGCTCATCGATCCGCTCCTCTTTTCCCCGCCATGCATCATAACAAATGCAATCCCACTCGAGAAGGAAATCTCTGTCTGCAAGTAGTCTTAGGTAATTTTGTTTCATCGTTCCAATCGCTTCTCGAAGTGCCTGTATCACTGCAAGGGAAAAACCACTATCACTGTGCTCATCTGACGAAGGAGGACTCCAACTGTAGGTAGTCAACATCTGACGAGCAACGTCAAAATGCTCAAGGGCGGTGGTAATCATAGTGTCATCCACATTTAGTTGCCCAACCAAATGATGAGGATTCTGAAGCTTACGACCCCCATACAAGATATCCTGTTCACCACATGCACTATGATATGACGCTGATCCGTCATCACTCACCTCATGATAAGCAGCATCATGTGTGTTTTCATCCATGCACACCTCAACATCTAAGGTACTACTGTTCTGTACCTCAAAAGATGGCTCAACTGGTACGGTAGAAGTTGCTGGTCTGACAGTATCTTCACACGCTTCTACTCCAACAGTGACTGCATGCCCATCCAAAGCATGATCCTGGGATTCCATATCAACATATGAATCCTCTAGCTTGTTTTTCAGGGTCTGATCTGGAAAATCAGATTCACCATGATATAAATTATCAACACCAACTGCATCTGTAGTACCCAACTCTTGAGTCTCTTCACGTGACAACTCAATAGGGTTACTTTGCATCTGTGAAACAGCTGCTATCTCATGCTCACACGAAGTTTTAACAACGCTGTCATAAAAATCAGGACTGTTAGGTGTAGCTTCCCTAGGATCAGTTGTATACTGGTCACCAACTGCTGAAAACTCATTGTAGAGGCTTCTTGACACCTCACTTGAAAAGACATCATGTTCAGATTTAGATTCTTCACGATTACTTTGCTGGTTAGTTTTTTTAGGTTCTGAATCCTCATAGGGAGCCCACATTATTCTATGCGCTTTGCCCTTAGGTCTCAAAGGGCAATCATGGTTTAAGTCGTACGGCTTTCCACAATAGGAACACAACTTCATTTTGTTTTTCGATGTCTGACCTTTGATGATAGGAAGTGAATTGGACCCTTTAGACCGTCCAGACTCTGAAAGCGTCTGCTTTAAACGCAGCAACTCTCGATTGAGCTTGTATCGTGATTGTTCGAGCTCTTTCAATTCCTGTTTATTAAACATTCTGGCCCACCATCTACCATCGCCTGCATTCATTATCTCTCCACTACTGGAACTCATTTTACTCTAGATCCCAGGCTAAGTCTGCTCTAAAATTTCAGTTTGTTTACTCGGGAAACTGATGAATGCTGGTCACTCCAAAATGCAGTCTGTCAACTGAGATAAATATTGAAGATATCACTGTGAGAAGCCTCGGCAAAATTTGCAATAAAAACTCTGATTTCTAGTGACTGGAATTTTGTCAAACAGTTGTCCAATTACTGCTGATAATGGTTTTCCTTGCTTGTTTCTCAAATATGACTGATAAATGATAAGGAAACATCAGAAATATAATTTCAGACTCCACTTCGATACAATCTGCACCTTCTTTTTTGAAATTTTTTTACTGTCAAATACAAATTATCTCAGACCTGTTGAATTCTCCAGAATGATCCAGCAAAGCTTCAAAAAAAATAACTGTCGACTAGCTAGAGTGAAGGTGGCGGCACATATAAACAAATTACTGTAATTTTGTTTCCGTGTCTGGCTTGAGAAGCGGCTTCAAAAGTCCTTTCGATTCTTTCCTGAAATTGTATTCTCCAGAAAATTAAAAATAAAAATTAAAAATATACGGCTCCTTCTTACAGATCCGCGGCTTGAAAAGGCAAGCTCGCGATATCCTGGAATGCAGCGGCTACCTTTTCCAGATAATAGAATCCCGTCAGAATCCCGTCAGCAAACAAGATCGACTTTTTTTTTTTTATTACTAAAACACATTCAAATTCCAAGTCTGGCGGCTTGTATAAATTCTGACGATTTTTATTTTTATTCTTTCTTTGTCTTTTCCCTTTTGTCTCATGCGCTGGCCACCTCCTCTGTCTTGAGATTTATTTCAAACAATATAACTTCCTCCAGCGTGTTTTGACTTATATGCACCGTCCCACAATATCCCTCTTATTTGCAAGTATAGCGTTGGTTCTTCACTCATGCAGCTACCACTCGAGCAGCTACCGTGTCTGTTGTTGACTTCAGAGGAATTCGCCACATCACCAATTTGATTATTCAGCAACCTTCGAATTTTTTTAAAGGCGCGATTTCCTCTAAACAAGCACCTCCCGACAGGTCTCTATGGCGGTGATTCAACTTTTAAAAATTTGTCTTATCTGTGAGTGCTGCGAATTGTCTCTTATATGATTGCCTTTTTTTTTTTTTTTTAAACAATATCTGGCGGAAGACAATAATATATCGGTGATTCGAGAAATTAAAAATTCCAAAAAAAATATTATTTTGCTGCTTGACGAAAGATTGGAAGCGGCACGTAAAAATGGCAGATGGCGTCAAATTAAAGGAGAGACTTGTTCTCCCTTTTAAAGATTAAGCCGAAACTGAAGTCGTCATCCTTTGCTATTCCTGTGTCTTGCGGCAACCACATGAAATCCTCTAAACACCGGATTGATTCTCGTAATCTTCAATGTCCACCTTCAGCATCCACGTCCTCCAGAATAAGAAACGTCGCTTGTTAATCCCGTCAGAAGACTTGACTGAGTTTGACGCTTGAACTGAGCCACCCGGTTAATAATCATGACAAGCTTCAGCCTTCACAGATGTTACTAACGATACAATACTTAATCTATCGCACCATACAAATACAATATGCTATTGTTTTTCGGCAACAGAAAGACTTTAAGATTGCTTCCGAAGATTCCCAAATGAATGGCGAGCTTTTATGATAACTTCTTGATCAATCCCAATATTCCGGAAATAAAAATCTGAAATTTCAAACCCTGGTAAATCTGACAATTTTCTTTCTGCTTATGAAATTTTTAACTTACCACACAGGATGGCAGGACTCAAGCTCTGATACCACTGTAGAAACCCCTGTTTCCCTGTTTCTGAATCTGTCTGTTTTTTTGATTGTTTTGTGTATTTTTGGTGTTTTTGCAGGACAAATGAAATTTGCAATTTTGAAAGAGATTGCTGAATAAATTTAAATAGAATAATATAACTCTGAAAATGATAGAATCTACTGAATCTCCTGATGCCAGATTATTTATTAATCTTCTAGAACGATTACAAATAAGATCTGATGACATGCAACTTAAAAAGCAACAATATTATTGATGTAAAAACCTGGTATTTGCAGCAGATGGTAAAACCCTCGAAGATGCAATCTCTGAATAAGTTCTGTGATAACCTCTGAATGAAGCTACCTCTCTGATAAGCAATGAATCAGCTGATATTTCACAGCCTCTAAACTGCAACACTGAAGATGGCTCGTTCTCCAATGCCTGTAGACAACGGAAACCCTTGGCTTCGTTCTCCGGAAGAAGACTTGATCAAAAATCCATTTCATAACATAATGAGCTCAAATCCCAATGAAACCCTTATATCTCCTCAAGAGTTCGAATTTTCTCAATTAGGTTTTATTTAAATAAATTCGAACTTTTCTTTTTAATTTTTCAATAGTTTTCGAAAGCACTTTTAATTATAAAATATAATTAAAAGTGGCCCCTTCAATGATGGGCGACCCCTTTAGCAAAAATCACTTAAGTTATAATGAAATATTATAACTTTATATTATAATGCTCCAGTAATTAATATTTAATTAATTTAATTAAATATTAATATCTCTCTCATTATTTATCCGATGCCCAATCCGTCTGAAGCTGTCGAACTCTGAAGTGATCCCGGACGCTGCCAAACTCATACTGCTAAAAATAGCAGGGGTCCCACTCTGCCTGCCAGGAACTGCTAAAAATAGCAATTCTGAAAAAGGTCTCCGATCGAGCCCAAACGAAAGCCAATCGATCAAAACTGCCAATCTGACGCTGAGCCAAGCTCCGAAACGACCCTCTAACCACTCTGTCAGCCTACGAGGGTCTCATGATAGGCCCGATCTGGAATCTACTGCTCGCCAAAATGGGGACATGACAACTTTTGTCACAGAGAGAAGAAGTCATTATCAAGGATTTCACCTCGAACTTCTCTCGGAGAAGAACTCATTATAGAGGATCACTAATCTGAGACTCTTTCTCGATTAGGTTGGATTCTCCACCATACCAAGCTTATTTTGAAATTACAAACTTTATCACGGATAGAGGCTTCGTGAGAGATATGCATCGTCTACTCTCAGATCTTTGATATACCTCAACATAGCTTTCCTCAATACCATATCTCTGATATAGTGGTATTTGATCTCAACATGCTTGGTTTTGTCATGAAACCACAGGATTGACATAAGGCTTCACTGCACTCTGGTTATCACAATGAATGATAGTAGGCTCCAATGATTGTCCAAACAATCCTGCAAGGATCTTACGAAGCCACACTGCTTATCGAGCTGCCACACAAGCTGCAATATACTCGGCCTCTACTGTACTTAGTGCCATTGAAGACGGCTTCCTGCTACACCAGGAAATCATTGCAGACCCCAAACTAAAGCAACATCCAAAGGTACTCTTCCGATCAGTAACACTTCAAATCCACACCTGAACAATATCTCAGCTATATCCAACTGTGCCACGCAAGTGTCTCAGAATATGCTTTGCTGCAACTAGATGTATTTGCCTTGGTTCACACATGAACTAACTAAGTGCACTCACTGCATGGCAAATATCTGGTCTAGTATTGACTAGATACAACAACGATCCAATCAACTGTGTATATAGAGGATCCACTAAATCTGAACTAGCTGCAGCCTCCTTAACCATCTTCTTCAGGTTCAGTAGGCTCCCTCTGAATCTTTAAGTACATGCATCAACCTTCTGACCTCATTGCAAATCACTCTACTCTGAATAGGTTTGCGGAGCTACCAATATCAAATCCAGATGAACGTCTTGTACAATTCTAATCTCAGCAGCTGAAGAGGTCTTTCAAGGATTTAACACTTGGCCTTGCAACACTACAACCCTCACTTCTTCTCAGTGAGTCACAGAACTCCCTCTTGATCCCTACTTCAGAGATTGCAAAGAAGTCTTCTGGAAGTGAACTCCCTCTAGCCACCAACTCAGTCCTATGGCTGCAAGTTGTGACTTCATGCTTGATCATTTCTTTGGTTGGCATGAATTCCTGTAATGTCCCCATTTTGGCCATACACTCTTTTTTTGGATTTAGCCTATTTCCAGAAATCCGTAGGCTAAGCTGAAGTAGAAAACTAGGGTTTCCTCTTTCAGATACTGCTCAGTTGGCGTTCTGAGGTTGTTGTGCAGACTTACTATTTATAGCAGTTTGCTATTTTTAGCAAGTCTATCTTTTCGTAGTATCTATCTAGCAACAATCCAATCCTTTGCAATTCAGTGTTCAGTTTGGCTTTCTGATGGTTTTGAAGTTAACTTACTATTTTTGGCATTTACTATTTTTAGTAAGTTCATTTTTGGCAGAAGCATTATCATCAACTTGGTTCAGTTTGGCATTTGTCAATTTGCTATGTTTAGCAATTCATCAGTTGCAGCTTGGGCATTGTATTTGGTTATCTCCTTGGACTGAGTTTCAGACTTAGTCAATTTTCATGTCTTGAAGTTGTACCCCACGCCTAGGCTTGATGACTTCAAGTTGTTTTAAAGAAGGGGACATAAAGGGGTCAAGTGAGCATTTAATTATTTAATAAATGCTTTATTGTTGCATTATGAAATGGATGCCTAAAAGGGAAGTTGAATGATATTTTAATATTTCAAAAAAAAAGGAAATGTTTAAAGTGGCGTCCCTTTTGGAAGTTGAAGTGATTCAACTTCTTGGAATTTGAAGAGTCTCTTGTTGCTTCATTTGCCAATTGAAACCTATATATTGTTGCTGTTTGAAGAGCTGATTATCCATTGTTAATTGCTAAAGTTATGCTGTCGAAATGACATTGTGATTATTTCTTCGAGGGATGCTTACCTCCTAGATTCCAATCAATTTCGTGTTTGAAAGACAACACCTAATTGGTTTTATTGCTGCTTCTCATCCAGACTAGCAGATTGAGCCTATTGTTGAAGAATTTTGGAGTTTATTATCATTTTTGAGTTGCTGGTTCATCTACAGCTGAAAGTGAATTTTGTATACAGCTTTGTGAGTAAATTTTATTTCATTCTGGGCATTCGTGCTATGTGATTGTTGACATTGGGCGACCCTTCTCATAGAAGATGAGATCTAAATTCAAAGAACCTGATTTTTAAGAGCAAAATCGCCCTTCCAGCCAGGCCGTACCTTCTTAGAGCACATTGGGATTCGTGCTAAATAAATGAGGAGGATTTGATGCTGTTTTATGACTTGTTCTTGGGCGCCATACTCCTAGAGAGCCTTTGCAAAAGGTTTCAGTCAATTTGAAGGTATATGGATGAAGTTATGAGCATTTCATGGTGTTTTCTATTTGCTGATCAGAATTTCCAGAACTCAGATTTTTTTATATCAGATTGCATTAGTTTGCTATTTTTGGCCTTTACTTCATCATTTGAGGGATAAACATTGTAAAGCATTCATTCTTTACATCTTAGCATTATTCTCTATCATTGTAATACTTGTATTTGCAGATTCCTTGATTGTAAGGTTGAGATTTAGTAGTACTAATCCAACCATTGTTATTGCTGCAATTACTTGTTATAATTTCATACATTTGTAACCCCTGGATGGTTTACCGCCAGTGTGGAGAAAGAACAATTAATCTCTCTTTAGTCACCCACTGTAAAGTGGCGAATTCCCACTCATAAGTGGATGCCCGCCGCAGCGGATGAATTAGTTTTGTATTGTAATGTTTTCCCCCCACTGTTCAAGTGGTAGCGTGGAAATTCTCATGGCTGGTTCACCGCCTATTTATTTCAGTTTTCAATTAATAACTCCGTCATATGTTAGCACCTCACCCTCAGTGGGATCTTGAGTGCACATTCTTGATGTTGAGTTTGTTTCATTTCAAGTATTGTTCTTTAATTTCTCCGCCATATGACAACACCTATCCTTCCTTGGGATTGAGTGTGCATTCTTGGCGTTGAGTTCTTTCAAGCTTGGATTTCAGTCTTGATGCTAACGCTAATCAAGTTGGTAGTGTTGGCTTGTGTTATGATAATTCAAGTAAAAAATTGGTTGGCATATTTCAATTCCTCACAAGATGCCTCAAGCTTTTCATCACTAAGCAATCTCTCATCACCTTCTTGCTTCTCGATCCATCCTGGAAGCGATATAGAGAGAGATTACAAACAGTTTATAACTATCCAAAGAAATATCAAGGCTAGAATCATACAAGGTTTACTATGACAAGTTATAGCATGAACACATAAGAGTGTTATGAACAATATTAAAACATGAATAAAGAAATCAACCTACAAGTGAAACATGTAGCAAATATCAAAAGATCAAAATGAAGGGATAAAGAACTTATCTTTATTGAATTCTGAAATAACTCTTTCTTCCATCTTTTACTCCTCTCGAGAGTGCTAAACTCAGCACAACAAAAGATAATCTGCACAACTACAGATTTTTTGAATGCATTATGTAGTTAGCATATAGAACGACTCTCTTCAAGAGTTCAAGGCTCTATCACAGTTCATGCATTAGAGAATGATATCAATGTGACCAAAGTATCACCATCGAAATTGTAATTCTCCTTTTATTTCAAACCAAACTTTGTGTTGGATTCGATAGTCTTGTGAATTGATCTCTTTTGGTGGTAATTAGTAAGTGATATCTGAAAGACTCTAAGCAATTCATGTAAACTTTGTGTTACATCTTTTACTTAGATTTACATTTGTGTTTTGTTTAACTATTGTTGAATGATCTACAAGACTTTGCGCTTGTAATTGTTCATGCTCTTTGGATACTTTGGTTGGATGATCTACAAGACTTTGCACTTGTAATTGTTCATGCTGTTCGAGGAATTGTTGTATTTAAGAAGACTTTGTGCTTCTAATGCAACAAACGGCACATCTTTCACAGATCCACCATTGAAAAAGCTAAGGAACGACTTTGTGCCTTCATGAGCTTTCCCTTTTATTTTACTTGTTTATTGTTAATCACTTTTGGTATCTCTACGCTTTGCTTTGACAAGATAGAGGTATTGGCATTACTACTTGTTGATCGTTTTAGGTTATTGTGAATTGAGAACTTCCAACAATGAAGCATTGTAAACATCTTCTCCGAAAAAAGAGAGAAGATACCCTGAGAAAACCCTCCTCTTGAGGGAGAAAAACCCAACAACAAATATAATTCTTATATATATGAGCAATGGCAACAAGTATCTTTACAATTAGGCCACACACAAGGCCAATAAACAGCACCAGCAATGGATGTAGCACACACTAATAGTCTTCCCTTCAATTTGCACTTGAATAGACTCACAATCTGCTCTTATATGAATTCGCACTATTCTTCTTGAAGAACTCGCACTTAATGGAGAAGGAGATCGAACTTTGCTTGATTCACAAATGACAGAAAGTGACCTTCTATATATACATGTTGCTTAGAGGGGTCGCACCTTTTCAAGGACAAGGTCGGCCACCATAAAAATAATTGCGAATAATAAATAATAATTACAAAGGAGGTTGGCCATCTTAGAGTTATGTTGCCATTAAATAATCACAAATAATTAAGGAAGTATGAAGCTCGAAGCTGCAATAACATCAATAGGCACGTTAAGGAGACATTACAGCAACCTCTTTTGCTTCATTCTTCAAGGCCTTTTCCAACAGTCCTCTTTTATGCAAAAGAGAGGGGGTATTATCTTCTCAAAAAATTGTGGCAATGGCATGAAAGGATGTGAACAATCAATTGTGATAAGCCACTAGGAAGTTTTCGCAATGTTATCTAAGCAAGAGGATGTGCTATTTCCTTTGATTTATTACTTACCATGTCGACATCCTCTTGTTTTTTTATATATCCCATTATTTGTTGCTTTGGCAACCTTTTTCATTCAACCCTTGACAAATTCTTATTCCCAAGGGGAAAATAGTGCACAGGTGAGCTTTCACTTTGACTCTACAAGCTCTTATACTCATTTTTGCATTGGCTACAATACCAACAATAAACCCCACCCCCAAAATATTGTTCAATCATGGTCTTATATCACCAAAGAAGTGATGCTCCATCAAATTTAAATTTGCTCTTTGCATTGGAGGCAATTGAACTATAAATACTAGCCATTCTTACAAACATAATAAACTAAAAAACATTACACATTTACAACCTTACAACTTTAAAAAAAAAACATTATAACTTTTGTATTATGCATAAAATGTTTTTAAAAATTCAAAACTTTAAAAAAGCCTTCAAAACTTCAAAAAATCAAAAGATTCACTCACCTTTGATAAATAAATTTTCCCCGTGCGGCTCTTTCTCCCCTCTTGGTGTACGTTTTATTTCCTGTAGCCCTCATCTTCGAAGAAAAATGCAACAACCTTCAAAAAATAACAATGGCAACTTGGAGGCAAAAATGTTGTTTAACTCCATAGTTGGCAAGAGACCGGTACCGGTACTGGTACAGGAGACTGCTACCGATACCAGTATGTCTATTTTTGAAAAATAGGAGATAGGGGTACTTGGAGACGCCATTTTCTTTTTAAAATGATTTAATAATTTATAAATTTGCTACAGTAAAATTGAAAATATCATGACATTGAACTTTCAAAACAAGAACACTAAAACTCTACTAAAGATGGGGATGGCAGTTCAGACTCGGAGGATGATGATGATGTCTTTCAAATGCTGGAGCGTTGGTGGCTTCAGCCTATTGCTGTGGAATCTTGTTTTGGGTTTTCCTGGCTGTTTCATTGTCTTGGAGGGACGTTTGTCACTCTTGTGGCTCGAATTGCAGATTCTGTGCTTTGTTCGCCTATTGGCCTATGGAGGCTTTTATCGCCTGGCCTCCCTTGGTTTCCTGTCGATAGCCGCAAGAAGGGATGTGTAGTGTTGTTGTTGGCGTGCTCTCCATCTTTAAAGCTCTTTCTGCCTTGTGTTCAAACTTTCTTGTTGTTGCACGGCTAGATGGTTCTCGTTTGTGTCCCCTTCGTGACTTGGCACAGTCGATTTGCTTTGGGAACTGATTTTGGTCCTGCGAGGATGGGAGTTGGTCCGGCAGTGTTTGCGGTTGCTGTGGGGATTGTTGGTTCTTGGCCTAGACTCCTAGGTCTATCACTTCTCACGTGCTTGGGCTGGTGCGGCTCTGTTTTTGTCTCCTCTATGGTTGAGTGTGGCCTCCTTTGTTTGTCTCTTCCTATGCGTTGGGGGAGTGAATCAACTCTGGTTCTTTCGTTGGTGTTTTGCTCCTCTGCTAGTTTGTCCCTCGCTATAGAGGTTTTCTCTTCTGTTGGTACTTTGGGTTTTGGTCTGTTGCTTGCTCTCAGCTCGGGCTTCTTCTCTGCCTTTGGGGTCTCCTCTCTTGCAGTTGGCTTTGCCTTGTTCTATCCCAAGTCTGACTAGTTGAGTCTCTGTTTTATTCTGCATCCCTTCTTTCTTGCTCTCCAAATCTCAGTTGGAGACCTTGGTAAAGTTGGGGTTGGCGGATTAATGGGGCTCTACTCTTTGAAGCTTGGGCTCTGTTGGTGTTGTCCTGTTTTAGCTGGTCACTCTGAGGTGGGTTCTATTGTTGTCGGTCTGGTGATTGGGGGTTGTTTATGCAAGATACTCTCATTGTTGGGTCTTTTACTAGTTGATGTTGGAAGCCCCTTTTGTAAGTTTGTGGCTTGGTTCCTCTTTTGGATGCCTTCTTTGTTAAAGGGAGTTTGTTTTGTGTTATGGATTTCTAGTTCCTCGTCATTCTTGTTTAAGGGAGGTAAAGCTACCTTAATCTCTAATGTGAAGTTGTTGTTGGGTGACCATTTGGCCCTATTCCTCTGGATGTTGATGAAGTCGTTTCGGCTGATCGTTGGAGTTGAGTCATTACAAAGGTTTTTTATTCTTAAGGATCAAAAGTGGTGGTGTTTGAGGCTGATGGTTGTCTCTTCTTTCTGGTTCCTATTTCCTTCCAAGTCAAAGGAGGTTGTGGCTGCCCTTTCTATTGGAATCCCTTCCTTTTTTCGGGCTCTACAGTTGGTGTCTTCAATGGAGGTGGAGCCCTCTCCTTTTGAGATGGAGTTGGTGGTTGTAGTCCTGGCAGGAAGATCTCTCCTTTACTGCTTGTTCCTATTAAGGTGGAATTGGTGTGTGGAGGAGAGTGACGGATTTGGTAGCAAGGGTTCTTATTTCTTCCTCTCCTTTAGAGGGGAGCTCTCTTCTATTGAGGAGGATATTGGGCTAGCTTTTCTGGAGGAATGTAGCTGCAAGGAGGTGGATGGTTATCAATGTTTCTTGCCTTTTTACTCCCTTATTGTGGTAGGGAGTAGGGCCAAGTTGTTAGTTCTGAATGGGATCTCTTGCTGCCCTCTTTGTTCGGGCTTAGTGCTGTTGTCATTGAGCGGTTGGTTTGTTGCGGTGTAGCAATTGTTTTGCTCACCCTTGGGGTGGATGCTATCAAAGGTTGCTATGTTAACAATTCGATGGTGGCTTGTTGGCCTGTTTTGCTGGCCATGAGGCCTGTTTTGAAGGTGGATTGGGTTATGGACCTTTTATACCTGCTTATAATGGTTTGATGTTTTTCCACCCTTAGGGTGGTTGTTGTTGTTGGCTGTTTTACTGCTTTTTGGGTGGCCTTTTGCCCTGTTCTACTAGCATTGTTGCCTATTCTACCTTGTTGTTCTGCTAGCAACAAGAGTTGTTTCTTGTTTTTGTTTCTTCTAGTAGTTGTTCTTTGTCTTGTTGTGCCTATTGCTAAATCTTTCTTGCTGTAGAAGGGATAAAAGCCCTTTCAAAATCCCTGCTTACTTAATGAAAAAAAAGAACACTAGTAAAGTTTAACATTAAATTTAAAGTTTAAATACACAAATGTCAAAGAGTCAAAGAGTTTATACTACATATTTGATATTACATATTGAAATTCAAAAATGTCAATTTGTTTTTTTCTTTTCACATGGAAACTTGTTAAAACATCGGGTTTTTTGTTTTTTTTTTTTTAAATGAAAAATTAAGGAAATGTTGGTGAGACATCTCTAAAGAGTTTCCAGTATGGGGAAACGAGTCCCGATACCCAAGACGTGTCCCAAGGGGTCGGAGATGTGTCTTTGTGCAACTATGTTTAACTCCATTGTGTTTGTGAAATGAAGCAAAATAAGTCAAGTGCCCTCACTTCAAGGCGAAGTTAGATTTTTAAGGCACTTTTTGGTTTTAAAAAGGTTTAAAAATTTTGCTTTTTTTAATTTTTAGGCGGTTGGGCCGCACATCCCCTTAGGGTGCCTAGGGCAAACCTTGGGTGAACCCAAAGCAGTCCTAGCCCCAAACCAAGCCTATA
>VDFB02086081.1:205816641-205864364 GCA_007258455.2 Sequoia sempervirens | reverse complement strand
AAATTTTGCTACACTTTGGCATTTTGAAAGAGTCGATAAAAGTCTTGTCAAAAATTGTCAAAAAGGTCAAAAAATGGATTTTGCATGTCATGCATGAGGGTAAAAAACTCAAAATTTTCAAAATTTGAGGATCTGGGTCTTCTCAGAGCAAAGTTTTCTACAAAGCCCAAATCTCAATTTTTAGGCCCTAAATATTAGGAAATTTTCTAAAAATAGAAAGTTTCTAAAATTAGACTTTTTTTGGGTTTCTCTAGGTTTCTTCTCAAATTGATGTTGGCAAAATTTTCTAAAGATAGAAAATTTCTAAAAATAGAAAGTCTGACTCCAAGGATTCAAACTGATTTTGATTGGCTTAAAACGCTTCCTCATCAAGCTAGTCCAGTTAGAATCATCAAAAGATCAGTTTTTCCCTAGTGGGTCTATTTTGCTATTTTAGAAGCCAAATTAGGAGCTCCAAGGTCATAAATGGAGGTTGGTCAACTACTAGGCGTCAGATTTGAAGTCTCAAACACTGCACATATTGAGAAATGGCAGAAGATGCTTGCGAAACGAAGAACAAAGAAGGGGAGATGCTAGGCACCCCTGCCCAGTCAAGGCACCTAGCCAGTCATGCCTTAGAATATTTTACAATCCCGGCAGTCGAAGTTTGAGAGACGAAGAACGAGGAATGAAGGAAAGTTGAAAACTGAGAATAAAAACTATCTCTGGCAAGCTACCAAGGGCGCCCATCATTTCAAGGCCCCAAAATTCAGTATTAGAGTTTCATCATCCCAAGACAAGTTGCTTAGAATTCCTCTGCCTCCGTAGTGAATCTAACAGCAGGACCATCAAATCCATCAGTCAACCAAAATATTGGATTGAACATAGAATTCTTGACAGATGAGCAAAATGCAAATTATGAAAATCATTGAAATATATTCTAAGTTTGGTAACTTTGGCCACCCTAGCTAGCCAGGGGCGCCTAGGGTTATGTAATGTCCCCATTTTGGCCATACGCTCTTCATTTGGATTTAGCCTATTTCTGGGAATTTGTAGGCTACTCAGATGTGCAAATTTAGGGTTTCCACTTTCAATAAGTCTTGCTTCCAGCTCAATTTGGCTTTCTGATGGTTTTGAAGCGAACTTACTATTTTTGGCATTGGCTATTTTTAGTAAGTCTAATTTTGGTAGTGGCATCATTTGCAACATCAGCTCAGGTCATCATTCTATTTCTGGCAAAATCAGTTTGGGCGTTGGTTTTGGCTTTGGCTTCTATCTCTCCTTTGGACTGAGTTTCAACACTTAGTCAATTTTGTATTTTGAGTTTGTACCCCATGCCTAGTCATTGAACTTCAAGTTGTTTTTAAAATGAAGGGGGGACGCCTCATTTAAGTTCATTAATGTTTAATTATCTCCTCAAAAGTGGGACGACTTGGGAAAGGAATACTAAGAGTTTTAATATTTTAAAAATGCTTTTGAGGTGGATGTCCCTTGGAGAAATTGAAGAGTTTCTTGATTGGAGTTACAGGTTGCTTCATTTGCCCAATTGAAGCTTATATATTGAGGCTTTGAGAAGAGTTCATCTTTGGAAAATATTGTTAAGTTATGCTGCTGAATTGATTTCAGAACCCGGCTAAGGGGGAGCTTAGTATTTCTACACCATTCTTTGGGCCTGAAACTATGGTTCCCTAGATGGTCAGTTGTGAGTGTGCTTTATTCAGAAGTGCATATTGTGCATCAACGTTGAAGATTGTGGTGAGATTTTCCAGATTTGTGCTTGCTGGTTTCAACATGGCTGAAGGAGATTTTCAAATACAGCTCTTCATATGAATTTAATTTGCATATTGGTATTTGTTCAAACTATTCTCTTGCTCTAGGTGACCCTTATTGCAAAGTATTAGATTTTTTTAGTGAAGTATCTATTTTTCTATACGAAATCGCCCTCAAGCTAGGGCCGTACCATTTGATGTTGAGCATTGGGATTCAAGCCTTGTATTTAAACAGTTTTGGCTTTGCTAGCTTTTGCTGGTTGGACGTCTTGCTTCTAGAGTTTATTTGTTTTTCAGTCTTGGTGACTTCGAGTAGGTTTGAAGAGATTCTAATCCATTTGGTTATTGTGAAGTTGCTGGTCTGCATTTTAAATTGTTGGTATTTCTAAATCAGACTTAATCCTCTCCAAATTATGCATTATTTCTTGGGCAAGTATGCTGCTAGTGTTCATGTGCAGTCCATTTGAAGAAGGCAGAAGCTTTTGAGGTAAGAAGAAATGAACAATTTATTGATGGCTAATTGCTGGTAAAAAATCGCAGTTTGCTAGTTTATATCAGATTCATCAGTAAATCAGATTTTGGTTTGTTCTTCAGTATTTGAGAAGAATTGAGGTTGAGAAATTATCCTTCATCATTTGGCATTGTTTATACAGCAATAAAACATTGTAATTTGCAGAACCATTGCATTGTAAGGCTGAGAATAGTAGTACTATTTCAGTCATTTATACTTCTGCATTTACTTTGTGTTTAATTTCAAACATTGTAACCCCTGGATGGTTTACCGCCAGTGTGGAGGAATTAATCATTGTAATTTTCCTATTTTACCCACTGTTTAAGTGGTGAATTCCCACTCACGAGTGGATGCCCGCCGCAGCGGATGAATTAGTTTTGCATTGTAATGTGTTTTACCTCCACTGTTCAAGTGGTAGCGTGGAAATTCTCATGGTTGGTTCACCACCTCAGTTCATTTCAGTTTGTAATAAGTACTTCGCCATGTGTTAGCACCTCGCCTTCAAAAGGATCTTGTGTGCACATTCTTGGCGTTGAGTCTTATCATTTACTTTCAGTTGTAATCAGTTTCAGTTATTGAGCTATTTAGATCCTAGGGATCCTCTAGCCATATTCCCGTCCCTCCTCCTTCAGTGGTCTTAGAGCGCATTCTTGGTTAGAGTTACTATTCCGCATCATTTTGGTTTTGGAGCTAACCTTAACGGGTGCGTGTTGCATTGTAATTGATATTAAAAATCAAGAAAAAAATTAAGGGGCATATTTCAGGTTATGAGCCGCCAGATTCAAAGATTAGGGTTAGCAAATATGTTTATTGTCTTAAGAATTTTGTAAGCTTTCCAGTGGATACCCCAACCTGATCATCAAACTTGTCAGTTGCCAAAAAATTCAGATCAAATAGAGAACATAGCATGAGGTAGAAATTTGAAGGATGAAATCCACGAAAAAATGGTTGTCTGGTGATTTGGGTACTCAAATGGTTGAATTAGGGTTTGACACCTCGAACATGTTATCTTCAGATTTGAAGCAACTCTCCAATGGAATCATCAGCAAACCCATCAGAGTTGTCAATCACCAAATATTGAAGATTGGATGGAGGGATAAAATTGTGCAAAACATAAAAGTCAAAGTTGAAAATTCGTTATCATAGAATCTAGCAGTGCTCAATTCACGGATAACCCCCCTACGAAACTTGTTTGTTTCATAGGTTCATGATGTTCAAGCACGTAAAACGAGGCGAATTTCAATCCACCTCGATGCGCGTTCTAAATCTCAAACAGTCCATTTGAGTGTCCTCCCTCGTCCGTCTTTCGAAGAGCTTCGAAATAAGCATCTTTGTCAGCTTCCAGCCTTTGGGAGTTGTGAAAATTGGCAAAAGTGTAGGAGTGCTGATTTTTCAGCGCTCCTACATGTTGAGGTTGAAATTTTTCTAAGTCCTCAAGTGCACAAGCGCTAAAAATCAGCGCTTGTGCATTTTTGTCCAAAGTCAATCTTATGTGCACAAGCGCTAATTTTTAGCATTCGTGCACTTTTTGTCTATACTTAGGTTTTTCAATGCACGGGCGGTGATTTTCACCACCAATGCATTTTTCACAGTTTCGCCACTTTAAGCACCAAAATTAATGCGCAACTTAGGAGTTCATTTATTGCACTTCTAAATCACTTTTAAGTGATTTTAAGTTAATCACTCCTCATTTTACTCATTTCGAACCTTCATTCTCCTCTTTGCATTTTGGGTGATTTCCGAACCAGCTAGGTCACGGTTTTGGAGATTTCTTCAGACATCATCCTAGGGCTTCACATTTTTTTCCAAGTATGTTGTTTTTCTGTTCACCACGTTTTATTCTTTTCGTTTGTTTTGTAAGCTTTGTAAATTTCGATTCAAATCTTCTCTTATGTGATTAGGTTTTACACTTCTCAATATTTCGTTTTCTTCTTTCAATGAGATCGCCCCATTGTTTCCTCTATTTTTGCTTTAGACATAATTTCTATGCCCTAGGTTTTAATACCTTGCACCCTTTTCTTCAAGGCTTTTGTTTCTAACTTAGGTTCTTGTCCTTCGTGTTTCGCCATGGTTTTCAAATGTCCACCATATTTTGTTTCACCAAGCATTGAAATTGTATGTATATGCATCGGCAAACACTTGAACTTCGCCATTGAAACATGGACTGGTTCAGATGTTCAAGCAATGATTTTCACCGCTCGAACACCAAATATACCAAGCCGATGTAATGCCCGAGCGGTAAAATTAACCGCCAAAACACCATGACCTTCTATAGTTTGAAATGCTAAGGCGGAGTTTTTGAATCCTATTACAACTATGATTTTTCACTAACTCCAAATGTAGGAGCGGTGAAAATCACCGCTCCTACATGGAGTTCATTTACTTTCAAATGCTAAGGCGCTAAATAAACCCGCCATTGCACTTCAAATTTTTCTCTAAGTCTGATGAAATGTCAAGGCGCTGGTTTTCAGCACCTTGACACATTTTACACTTTACATGCTGAACATGTAAGGGCGCCAATTTTCAACGCCCTACATATGAAATAATCTCTCTGTGTAGGAGTGTTGATTTTCAGTGCTTCTACACATTTGATAGCTTTTTCTTCTAACACCTCAAAGTGACTCCATTTTCGCTCCAAACATCGTTTCTTCGATCTCGCTCCGTTTTTCGTGACTAGTTGCTCATTTCGCACTTGCTCCACATTGCTTACTTGTCTCACTCTTCCCAATGCTACACTTTTGCCTAACGTTTGTTGATTCATCATCCTTGCAGTTTCTCCCCAGATCTCGTCAAATGATCTTGAAAGTAATATCCTTTGATCTTGATTCTTCTAGATGACAACAAAGAAGCCTCCATCATCTTCTAAGGCTAAGGGGAAAATGAAATACAAATACCAAGGTGTCTATCCGCCTACAGTGGTGATCTCAAAGGTGGACAAAATAAAGGACACCGAGGTTGGTCATCAAGACCTTGTAGACTTTGTTTAAAGAACTGAACAAAAGCCCTTAGATGACAATTTGAGAGCTATTGTACATAGCAATCTGCATCTGGTGTCCACGTTCCCAACATCTACTCATCATACATAATTCGTTCTCCAAGTTGCCTCCCACTATATCCGAGAGAGCAGAAGTGATAGATTCCTCCGGACAAGTGATGATGAGGCTAGACCCTGAGTTCTTTGACATTGTTTTCAGAGTTCCACACATGGAAAGATACACCGAGATTTCAATGCAACAAGCACAGGAGGTTTATGATGCAGATCTAGCCAAGGCTAAAAATTTGATTAATAGCCAATGGTTGAAAACACCTAGGCCTACTATCTCAAGATGGCCGAAGGGGCTTCCGCGAAGTGACTTCAAAGATGATGTCAAGGACAAGATTACACTCCTGAGCAGGGTTAAAGGATTGCTTCAATCATCTCATTTTCAGGAGTGGATGTATGAATACATCCAGATCATAAGAAGACAGAAGGCTCATATTGATTGGGGAACACAAATCAGTGACGGAATTCATGAACAACTAATAAATGTGCCAACCACTTTGAAGTTCTATATGACTTATTTGGTGTATGTTGCAGTTGTGATGAGGCAATTCCCAGGTTTGTCTGCAAAGGGAAACCGACACTTGGTACCTGTGTACAATTATTTCTATCAGTTGGAGCTGAAGGAAAGCCTTCATCATTCAGGAGGGTCACAAATGCCTTCTTTGCACCACTACTTTTCAGCTTTGACCCAACTCTCGAAAAGAAGAGAGTATCTGACGAGGCCTACAAATTGGTGAGTAAAGTCGGGTGTATATTCTTGCAATTTCCAACTTTCACTTACATGAGGGTAGGTTGCTACACTGGGTGTCCTTACATGCTACCTAGATATCCTTCAGATAAGTGTTTACTCATGGAGCTATGCCGATAGCTTATTTCAATTCACAAGAAACGAATGAGGATTCACCAACCAGGTTTCAAGTTTCCACTAACGATTGGTAGATATACCATTCAAAGTGTGGAAAAAGCCAAATCAGTCTATGCAGAAATGCAGATCATGACAATAAGGACGTACCAATACATATTTGACTTTGATTACCGGAATGTGAATAGGAAGTTGAAAAAGGGTCACAACCACAAGTATAGCTTTGAAGATATATGGGCTGAATGCAGAGACGAAGAGGATGTTAGAAAAATGGATTATTACAGGCTAACCATAGAGCAGATCAGGAATCTTGGTGTTGCTGACCTACCAGAGGGTTTCAAAGATCCTGGTGACATCATGAACGTTGCCTATGATGAAAATGAAATTTCTAAGAGACCTCTGCCTGCAATACAATGGTCTAAGAAGGAAAGTGTTTCCATCGAGGAAAGGCTTGCTCCCATATTGGCCAACACTGCAGAATGGTTACACAAGCATGGTTTTCAGATGAAAGCCTTCATGACGGAGTCAGAAGGAGAAGAACCTAGAGCAAAAGCTGGCCAACAACAAGAACTCCGCACAAAAGACAAGCATTCGGCTATTCCTTCTTCCCAAAGAGGCCCTAGAATAAAGTTCACTGTTGGCAAGAAGGATACACGGGCAGCTCAAGAAGAAGAGGCCACAAAATCTGAACCATCTCATTGAAAAGGAAAAGGGCCCGTTTCTGAAGAGGTAGATTCCAAAGAAGAAGAAAATTGAAGCGAAGAATCTACTGAAGAAGAAGACTTTGATGAGGAAGAAGATTTCGCAGGAGAACAAGAGTCTAAAGAGCAAGAAGGTGATAAACAGGAACTTGGGCATGATGAAGAACAAACTCTATCTCCACATGAGAATGTTGTCGAAGATTTTCCCCAAACGTCATTGCCTGTAACTTCAAATGTTCCTCACACACCTCCTAATCCTCATACTCCTCCACCTCCTTTTCCCACATCACCTCCTCCCACATCCATAATACCTTCAGTGGACATTTCTCATCTCCCTGCAGCGTCAACCATGTTTGCCTCTCCTCCATCAGTTTCAAATACACAAACTGTTAATTTTTTGTCAAGCCCTCCATCATCCATTCCCAGTTTGTCATCTCCATCCTATGACATCACTTCTGAGGCTGAATTCAACAGGTTCATGAATGAATCCTTGCATGGTCAACTTGTTGTGCAATCTACTAGAGTAGTTATGACAAACACTACCCCAATTGTCACCATACCGATCATTTCTACAAAAATGGTTGTGCCCAAAGAGTTGACAGACAGTCAAGAAGCTCATTCTTCCTCTCTTCCCCCTTGGTTGGTATCTCAAGTATTGAAGAGAAAGAAACGGATGATCTCTCCAGAAGAGCTCGATCTTGAAGAGATAGCCCCTCCAAAAGCCAAGGGGAAGAAAAAGGCCAAAGTACATTTCAGACTTCATGTTGACAAAACTGGCCATAAGTTTGCAGAAATTGGTATACCGCCACAAGAGGAAGGAGATGTAAATATGGAGGACTACACCGTCACTAGAGTCCAACTCGGCAAGGTGACAAACGAAAGTCCCTAGGCAAATGCTCAAGTAGTCCTAGATGCATTAGCAGGAAGGCTTGACAAAATGGAACAAGCCCAAGATGTGTACAAGCATAAGGCAGAGCACTATGCCACTGTTTTGAGGAGACTTGCAGGATCTTCAAGTAATGCACAACCTTTGGCAATGATAAGCGCTGAGGACCCAACTATGAAGAAGGCTGAGAAGTTTGCCTCCAAAGGCAAAGTGCTATATGATTTCATTGATGAAATTGTAGAACATGGTTCACAGGTGATAATTGTTGCAAATGAGAAAGCCACCCAAATAGACAAGCTCAAAATAGAACTTGATAAAGAAGAAAGTGTTCTTTCCCAAGAGCGCAAAGAAATGGAAAAATGCCTATCATTATGGTCACAAATGAAGTAGGCAAAGCTCAACAAGTTGGTGGAAGTTGGGGTAATTCCTGACAGGGAGAAATATGCAGAAGTTATAGAATCACTCAAACACCACATCCAAGTGATCAAGTCTCGTCTTGAAGATCTCCAGCAAGTGCAAGAAGATGTCGAGGGACATCGTTCTATCCTTGAAAAGGGAATTAAGGAGTTACCGGGACAACTCCTTGAAGAAAACCGTATCTTCCTACCAGCTAGTGAACTTTTCGGGATCTACAAAGAAGCCATCATGAAGCAAGTAGAGTATGCAGACTTTTCAAAGGCCTCCATGCATGTTTTTTGTTATACACGACTCACTCTTGAAAACCTCAAGACGCACCTTGACAGGTGCAAAAAGATTTTCTCATCTGCCAGAAGATCAATCACCAAAATCCACACCATTGTGGATTATACAGTTGGTCCAGATGAGACATTCATCCTGGAGACAAGAAAGAGATATGAAGACTTCCGCGCCCAAAGCAAGGAAACATGAAAGCTTCTTTTCTCTAGTGTTGAATATTGTTAGGCTTCCCTTTATGCATTTTGTAAATAGTTTTCGACATCTTAAATGTCTTTTGAGCAAATGTAATTGCATGTAAAATCTGAGATGTTTTCCCAAAAAGATGGATAACATTTTTTACTAAGTCAAAGTTAGGTGAGATTTTCCTAAATTAGCTCACCTACTTTCCTAATTTTGCTCAACTAATTTCCTAGATAACTCTTCCCTCTCTTTTATAAATAGGAGGGATTTCTATTGTAATAGTTTATCTTTTATCTCTGGCAACGAAGTGCTGCTCATTTTGTAACAAATGTATGAAACTTTGTGTTCAACTTTGTGAATCTGAATCTAATCAATAAAGGAGGAAGTTGCATACCAGACTTTGCGTTGGATGAATCGTCTTTTGAATTTGATTAAGATTGGTGGTAATTAGTGTGTGAGATCTAAGGGCTTTGGATAAATCTGTGTAGACTTTGTGTTACACTCTTTATTCAAATTTATGTTTATGTTTGAATACTATTGTTGAATGATTTACAAGACTTTGTGCTTGTAATTGTTCATGTTGTTCGTGGAATTGTTGTATCTAAGAAGACTTTGTGCTTCTAATACGATAAACATTACATCTCTCATAGATCCATTGGTGAAAAGCTACAGAACAACTTTGTGCCTTCGTAAGATTTTTTTTCTTTCTTTTATTGTTTATTATTATCCAACCTGGTATCTCTAAGCTTTGCTTTGACAAGATAGAGGTATTAGAATTACTGCTTGTTTTTAGTTTAAAGTTGTTTTGAATCAGAACTATCAACTGTGAAGCATTGTAAAACATCTTCTCTGAAAAAAGAGAGAAGCATGAATGTGACACACCCCCCATCTCGTAATTGTAGTGTACATTTTGTAAATACTTAATTAGTTTTACTTAGCTTTTGTTAGCAGTAAGAAGGGCACCTCCTCTTTCTGAGAGGAGAGATCATATCTCACACAGGTGTGGTTGAAATCTAGGTTGTGTAATCTATTGAAAAGGTGATTACATAATTTTCACCCAACAAAATCTAGAAAAATGACGAAGTCTGGGCTGTAAAGGTGCCCTTGGTAGCCAGGGGCGCCCAAACTTTTGAGGTCCTAAAATTAGTTTTCAGAAGATACAATCTCCAGAAGACCCTCATAATTCGTCAAGCTATCCAACCAATCTGACAAACAGTTCATCGGGTCAGTCTAGCTCCCGGAATTGCAAATTCATTTGAAGGTGAGAAAACACAAAAATTGAAGAACATCGGAAAATTGGCTAACATTGGAAGCCATGGGCGCCCCAGGTAGCCAAGGGTGCCCATGATTTTGGAGGTCCAAATAATGTTTTTAGCAGACGTTGCCTCCAGAATAATCTTCTCAATCTTCTCCGATTTGGTCAAGCTTCACAACGAGATAATTAGCCATTTCACAAGATTCATCGAGCACCCAGAGTAGAGGATCAATGGTCAAAATCAAGTAAAAAGATGAAAATGGTGAAAATTTGGCGTTGTCTACCAAGTAAAAGCGCCCCAGTCCAAGAGAGTTCACAAGATTCCTTATGTAGCTTTCAAACAGTGTCCACATTCGATGAACTTGCTCAAGATTGGCTTCAAAAGATTTAAAGTTGGAGAAGAAAGCATCTTTTTCATCCTCAAAACCTATTTAAGAAGGCTTTGGCATTCATTATTCACTTTTTTGCTAGTTGGCATCTAGAGGAAGAAAGAAAAGTATCTTGTTCTTCTCATTAAGATTTGAATGCTAAAACGTGGTGCTTTTTTAGAGTTATTCATATTTTCTAGATCGGCTTACACAGAGGCTTGTTTTTTCATGCTTCAAATTTCCAGGGCATCAATTTTCAGAAGAAGGGGGTCATCTTATTCAATTTTCAACAATCTGGGTCAGCTTGGTTTTTGATTCTCTACAACTTTGGAAAAAAATTATATTTTTCAAGAACCTGTTTTTTTTCACGCATGTCATCACACCAGTTGCAGAGCTGCCGAAATTAGCAAGATTTGATAAAGCAATTGAAGATGTCAAATATTTTCTAAGTTTGATTGTAGAAGGCGAAGGAATCCTGGAAGAGTAGAATATTACCTTAGATAGTATCAATGCACCTAACAAAGAAGCAGTTTCTAGCTTTTTGGCAAATTTAGTTTCCCAAAATACCAATGGATGAGTTATCTTATTAGGACAGTAAAGATCTCCAAAGATAGATTTAAAGCAGCAGTTAACTCTATGCTTTTTCCGAGTTTTCTTGCTATTCTTGTCATGCTTATCTATTCTTTGTGAGAAAGAAAAGAATCAAGTTGTAATAGTTGGCACTTTCCCTGTTTTTGCTTTCAGTAGATTGTTAGTTATCTTGTTTTAGTTTTAGAAATAAAGCTTGTATGTTGGCAAGTCTTGCTGTAAAAGCAAGGAGATTTTAGGGTTCCGTACTCCTCTGCTTGTGTATAAATAAGAGCAGCCTTGCCCATTTTTCTTTAACAGTTATTGTGATAGCAAATTGCTGAGCCTATTTTGCCTGCAAGTTGTTATTCAGTGTCAGTTCACTTAGTGTAAGAGCAAGCTTGTCTGTTGTTGGCGTAACAACTAACACCTCTGGAGTATAAGTTGGTACAGACAACTATGCACACTACGCAATGAGTGCTCTTCAAATTAGGAGGGGAAGCTCCCTCGTGCTAACAAAAGTACTTGAAAAAGGAAAAGTAAACTAAACTATATCCTGTCTTTTTTGTCTCAGCTGTAGAGGTACAAGGCTTTCACGAAAACTCTATACGTTGCAGCTAGGTATTTTCTGGTTTCGCAAGACTCAACTACAACACTCAAAATTCAAGAATTCAGAGCATGAGGTTACGGAGCGGGAATGATTATCTGATGATAAGCCGGGTAGAGACTCACAACGTGAAGGCAAGGTGGCACAACTATTTGCTTGTCTGAATAGGCTTATTGGAAACAACAATATACGATAAACTAAGTACAGATTCTCAACTTGAAGGCAATGTGGCACAACTATCAACTCAATCTGAATAAGTTTATTATTCACACACATCACACGATAACCAAGTACATATTCTCAACTTGAAGGCAAGGTGGCACATCTATCAACTCAATCTGAACAAGTTTATTGAACACAAAACATAGTCGATCTAACTAAGGAAACAATTCATCATTATAATTGCATGAAACCCAAGAAGCATAACAATTCATCATAATGACAAATACACATGAACAGATACAGAACGAGCAATATTGAAGGCAAGGTAGGCACAGCATATATTTCTCTCTCGTGCAAAAGTTCTTGAACAGATACAATAATAGCAATACTACAGGAAAGGTAGGCACAACATGTATGCTATCACGCAAAAGTTATGTACAAATGAGCAAAAACCCTTATTTATAGACATCAAAAGGTGTAGGGAACCCTAAAATCACCTTGAGTCAACTACAGTCTTGCAATGCATGCAAGATTTATTGCTAAACCCTAATAAAGCAAACTATACAGTTAATTGGAAAGCTACCATCAGTTAACCGAAAACCCTAATCTAAATGGACAATGTGCAAGCATGCACGTCCTTATTGAAAGCATGTTAATTGGAACACTACCATCAGTTAACGTAAACCCTAAATAAAACTCCAAGTGAATAAAGTTGATCTCAGAATAGATATGCATGATATGAGACAGCGAGTTAACTTAAGAAGGTAACACCAATTTTAACTCCTGTGTGTAATGTCTATTTTGAGAGGTGGAAACTGAAGTCTACTAATTGTGATCTCGAGCAACCAATCCCTCAACGAGATTGTTAACTGCATCACTATCTGGAGCTCTGATACTTTGCCAAAGAATGCTATGCCTGCGCAGCATGTCCTCACCAGTTGTGATCTGGGACTGAAGTTCACCTCTGCTCTTGGTTGCTTCATCGAACAACGCTGACATGACTATAAGCTGATTAATCTTACAGCCAACGGTTTCCCCACTGAAAATAGTATGAATGAGTGCTTGGAGCTATGACTGAACATTAGTAAGCTCAACATACACACCACCCTCGATCTGATATCGGCACGGCAAGTGAGAAACTAAGGTTCTCACAAACCGGAGTGCACTAGTAACGTGCTCTCTACTCAGCCAACTCTGACGCCATAGTCTCCTCTATCTTTGCCTTGAAAATCAACTGTGTTTTCCAAGAGTAGATAGCTTCTTTATCCACTGCATCTGTGACTGATTCATATGCCATACTCAGGTGAGCAATCATAATTTCGTCTCGGGGTCTATTAATTTCCATGTCTCGCTCCTCATCCTGGAGACGAAGACGGAGCTCCCGCGCATTGTACCGCAACTGATATAACTTTGTGAGCAGAGAACGGCCGCTAGCAACGAACTCGTCCTCCCATTCCTCCAAATGCTTGCCATATGCAACTAAGTGATTAAGTTGGCCCTGTTCTGCTAGAGGCTCAAGAATCGGCGGGAGCGTAGCGGTAACATCTGTCCTATGTACAAGGCTAGAAATATACTGACGAAGCTGCTTGATTTCAGCCTTGAGGGCTGCCTTGTCTTCTCCATCCTTTAGCATTCTATCCCTGGCACTGTCTGTAGCAACCTATAGGAGATCAACTTGAGTCTGGCGTGTGCTACGACCAAGGTTGACTGTGATAACCTCAAAATCCTAGGATTCCAACTCGTCCAAACTCTTCCCCTGTGGAGGTATAGCAGTCTCGACGACGATCTCCATGTCAGTATTCCTCTCCAGGTGGACCATGTTCTTGATCCTCTTGTCTGGCGCATCCTAGTAAACCTGATCAAAATCTGAATGATTAAGGACATAGGATGGCTACCTCCTCTTCCTTCCCAGTTGAGCCTCAATCCAAGACTGGTCTCGGCTAATGCTACTGGAAGGATCTGTACTAGCAACAGGTGGTTGTGACGAGAGTGAATATGTAGAAGAACTACTGCGAGATGGGGAGTCTAAATCCAATTCAATATGAATTGGGACTGGCGACTGCTCCGGAACTGGTATAGGAACTTGAGGTTGAACCTCAGGAACTGGTGGACTTTGAACTAGCTCTGTGACAGGATGTCTGACAAGGTCCATGTGTGTATCAATAGCAAGCGACTTTCCTTTTGAATTGTTTGGCGCTTGACCTTTCTTGGGAGGGTTACTCCTCTTCTTCTGTTTAGGTTTTGACGAGGAAGGTAGCAAAGGATCCACCACTGGCGGCTATGCTCTAGGCACACTTACCCTCCTGGTCTTCTTGTTGTCGAGGTAAAGTATATTGTTCTAAATAACTCTACTTGACCTCTCCTTTACTGTTGCGTACTCCTTGGCGTACCAATCAACTATTGGCAGTGGCTGTGTGTCCACCTGCTCTTTGAAAAACTGAGGAAGGACTTTCCCCTCATCATCTGATAAACCTCCCACATCTTCTGACAAGAAAACAAAAATTTGTGAGAGAGAAAAGCAGCCATAGCTACGTCTGCAAACCTCGAAGTCGTCCTCGCAATTTTCCCAATAGTCTTCCATAGAAGACTTATGATATGCGCGACCAACAAGACGAGTTGTGTAATGACCCCAAAGATCGTAGGCACGAACCTCAACAAGATACTTGAGATGATACCTCTCAAGCTCTTGTTCTACAACTTTGGCATCAACTACTGTCTTGCACCAATATATTCCAAACTGAAAAGGAAAATTGGCAGTTGGTCTATGCTTGCGGCGTAAATGGCGATGAACATCATGCAACTGCCTCAAGAACTCCATAAACATTGTTTTATCCGAAGGATAGCGTGGAAGCATAGCTGGATTTCCTGTAAATCCATGTACTCGGATATAAGTGTATGTCGAGAACTAAATGAACCAATCCGCCCAACCATCCATCATTGCTCTAGCAACTGTCGAGATACGAACATGCAACTCTCGGTCCAAGTTTCTCACTGTATAAGTTAGGAAAGCCTCGTGAACACGCTTGAAATGACGTTCAACCTTAGTGAACTCGAGTTGATCGTAATAGTGATAGACTTTCTGAACACTAAGAATGCCCACGGTGTTTAGTCCTCAGAATTGACCCTAATAAGCAATTAAGTACACGAGATAAGAACACATGTGAAACTCATGAGCAACTAAGAAATCGGTGATCTGCTTGTGGATAACGTCACTAATGAAGGATGCCTAGTCATAATGCTCCTGCCCAGATATGATGCGACCAATGATGTAATACATCCAAGGCTAGAAAACATTTGCATGTGATTGACCTGAGACACGATTCAAGAGTGTAATTAGAATCGCATACTCATCCTTGTACTCACCACAACCCACATTGTTTGGCAATTTGTTCTTCGCTTGCTTTAACCATCGTTCTGCCATTTTACTCTGGCACTTGTCCACATCAGCATTGAATGCATGCTCGCACTGCTCCATAGAAATAACCAGACTATTCAGGTGTTGAGGGATACCAAAACTTCTTTCAATGTCCAAAGGCTTGAGACTGCAAATAACTCGTCTATCTACTGACACTATCTCACGAGTAGTAGAGTTGTAATGCTTAATACATGACATCACAAACTCAACACAATGAACGGAGATAGGTATGGAAGCGGCCTCAAGTAACCCAGACTGCTGAATGTTTTGAATAATCGAATCTCTGATCTTAATTGGGTCTAAGACTGCTTCTGGCAGCACCTTATGAAGATTCGTCTCAACTGTCCCAATGAAGTCGTGAGTAAGGATTGATTTGGTCCTATATTCGAGTTGAGTGTACTGCATTTTGAAAAACTTGCCTGTTGACTGTGAACTCGACTATGTTCTTACAAGATTTTTGGAAAGCTAAAAATAGCCTGTTGAGGCTAAAAATTAGCCTTTGAAGAGTTATTTTCGGCGAAAAATCTGAGATATGGGTTTTGGCCAAAAAAAGATTCTAAGACAACTCAAAACGTCATAAATGCGAAAATCTAACTTCTACTACCATGCAAAGAGTTTTCAGTTGAGAAAATTAGAAACTCGAGAACAGATGCTCGGGAGTTAAAAATTCTTGAAAATTCAAGTGCATGAATTTAATTCGAGGAAGCTATACAGAATCAATCTAGATGTTTAGACTTGCCAAAATTTGCCAACTTTAGGAACATGTGAATTGAATTTTGAGAGAAATTTGAGAACCAAAGAGGCAAAAGACGTTTTTTCTATGTTCTTTTTTTGTGAAAATCGCCCCCTATTCTTCAAACTTGCTAATAAATGCGAACTTGAACCTGCAAAGAAAATTGTTTGATGCAATCGTCACTGGATACTGATGATAAATTCGCCCAACCTGTGAAAATTCGCCTTTGCTCTGAAGAACTACGAATTTCTTTAAGCTGGATGAATGATTAATGATAGGCGCCATGCTTAAATAGAGAGAATTCACATCATAATGCTGACTGCAAGACTAAAAAACACTCGACTGAAATAGAAGGCTTCTGATTGGACCCCTCCAGTTTGAACTGAGACTATCTTGAAGTTCGAAACTTAAATAATAATAAAAATATTTATTATGCAATTCGAAAATCCAGCACAAAGAGGCGCCAACTTTAGAAAATTGCCCTTTAATGCTTAAAAATGCAAAAATAAATATTAAATATTATTTTAAATCAGTTGACAAACCAAGTAAAGCACTTGGATTCACTAGCGAACTTCACTTATTTCAAAAAGTCCTCATTTGTCCTCATAGGTGTCCATTTGCTCAAGATATTACGTTTTTTATTAACTTCCTACTTTGTAGCTGACTACAAAGTTACAACTGGCCATATTCAACATTGATTTTCGGGTGACCGGGTGATGCTGAGACTGAACTTGAATATTCATTATGAAGCCTGCAGAGCAAGGAAGAAATGTCTGTTGGGAGTCATCACTGCAAAATCCATCATTTAACACTTCAGAAAATTAGGCACCCTTGATTAAATTGATTTTCAGACATCAGACTTAGCCAATTCTCCATATTGCCATCTAACGCTTCAAATGACTGTTGACGATGAACGGTGAACCCTGCTGACTGGGTAACAAGCTCACTGCATGACTAGAGGTATTCCGCATCCAACGAATATACGCAAGGCATCTGAAAGCTGCATTAAGGACCTCAAAAGTAAAGGCGCCCCTGGCCTGAAAAGGCACAAACACCATTTTGACAAAAGTACAACTCTCAACCAGATGCCCTACTTTGACCTTTGATATTAGGAGCTGGAGTGACCTGATTTGAGCACCGTCTGTCTCAACGTGTAACTAGAAGGACCTATGAGAGATGTCTTTGGAGGTGACGAAGCAAGAAAATTGCTTCTAAGACTCAAAAAGAAAGGGGCCTTTCCAAAGATGGAATAGACGACCAGACTTGGCCATTTTTTCTGTTTGCCATTTCATGCTTCGTTCTGCCATAGATGATGGACAGTGAATCGTGCGGATTGAAGAATAGATTCATTGCGTGACTGGAAGAATTCTGCATCCAACAACTGTATATAAGACATCTGAAAGCTGTGATGGGGACCTGAAAAACAAAGGTGCGTCTGGGCTTCAAGCACACCGGGACTGTTTTGACAAAAGTTGAACTTTCATCCAAGTATCCTACTTTGTCCTCCAACACCGAGAGCTGGAATGCTCCGATTCGTGCATCGACAATCTCTTTGCATAGCTAGGAGCATTGAGAAGAGATGTCTCTGGAGGTGACGAAGCGAGAAAACTACTTCCAAGACCTCAAAAATACAGGTGCGTTTTTTTTGAAGAAACTGACCGTGTCCATACTTGGTCATTTTTCTGGTTGCCTGATTTCTACAGTGACTTCTACTGTTCCTTCATTCACGAGCTACTGGCAAATCGTGCGGATTGACGGCTGGATCCGATGAATAGCTAGGAGGATTGTGCACAAATTCCGTGAAGATTGCGACTACAAATAACCTTGTTTTAAAGGCCAAAAGGTTGGGTGCCCCTGGTACAAAGGTGCACCGAGAAATGTGTCAACATTTTCAACTCTCTGATTTACGTGTCCGAATGAACCTCCGCTATGGTCAATTGGCTTGTCAGATCATCACGCATGTTAGTGTGTTGCGTGAGCAGACTAGATTGGAAAAGATCTTCAGGTGACAGCGTTAGCATATTCATCCATTAGACAACTTAAAATCATGGGCGCCCTTGAGCTATAGGCACACCGGAAACGCGTTTTTGACAGCTTTTTTGACGTGTATTCTCTTCGTACTTTCAACTTCTGACTGCGTTTGTCGGAGTTCTGCAAGTCGGATGACTTCGCATGTTAGCTCGTTGCGAAGCTGGGCTAATTCTGAAGAGATTGAATCTATCTGTGAGCGAAAACAAGTGCATTTGATAGCTAGAAAAACTGGGCGCCCCTAGGCTAGAGGCACACACTGATCTAGCCACTAGAATGACCTTATAGGATTGAAATTTGGTCATGAAGTACCTCTCCATCATGAAATGTTCCATTCTGCATCCTAGGTTCAGATTCTGTCCTCCAGGTACTGACCAATTGCTGCTTTTGACTAACACAACACTGACCAAAGTCCATGCTTGATATTGCCCAAAAACTGTATTTGACATCATTTTAGCAAAGTTTAGACTCTTTTAAGCAAAATGCCTTGATGAAGCAAAAATTTGGTTTGGGTACAACATCTGCCTATCTTTGCTACAAGATATTGTTCAGTTCATGTGTTACTTGTGTCAATGTATTCTGGTTGATCACTAAACTATAAGCCTATTATTGCTAAAATCCTGTTGTCCCAGAAGTGTAATCTTCGTTACTTGGAATTTGAGAAAAGGAAATCTTATGCCTACTTTGCTGCTTTGATTTACTGTCTCAGATTTCTGTTTTATGTGTTATGCTTATATGATCTTTATTTTAGCTTGCATCTAAAAGTACAAGGAGTCTTAAGGTGTATGCTGAGAATGAGTTTTTGTAAGTTTTGTGTCAAAGAATCATTCCTTGTTCATTTCTAACTCTCAAGCTTTGAGTTTACTTTAGTAGTTAGAAACGTCATTAAAGTAGGCTTAGTCATAGTTGAAATTCAAAATAGAAAATCTCAGCTACGGCGTTAGAGTTTTATAACCTTGTTCTGTTAGCTAAACAAAAAAATTGGAAAATTAGTTTAGTTTACTTTCTGTAAGCAACATCAACAAAGAGGGAGCTTCCCCTCCTAATTTGAAGAGCAGTTTATCTGTGCATAGTTGTCTGTTTCTAATCCGCATTCTAAAGGTGCGAATTGAAATGCCAACAGAACCTGAACCAATACCAAAACTGGCAACTTAGTTTTATATTATATAATTTCAAATTTTGTAGCTTCCATGTGGAATAGGAACTTAGACTTATCTAAATGATGTTTTTCGTAAATTGTCTTGTTTTTTGCTTGTTATTTTGGTAGAATTTTGTTGTCTTGTAAAATCACAATTCCATGACCATGGGCTGCTCTCCCTCCCTATGCTTATGGGTGAACATTAGTGGAATGTTTTGTTACTTTTTTCTTTTTCATTGGTATACAAATTCGCACTATTTAACGAAATCACATAATGTGACTTTTCTTCAGTTAGCACATTGGTAGTGATAACCACCTCTATAAGTGGAGGAAAGCTTCAGTCTTGGGAAGAATAGCTTTGGATGATTAATTTTTTTCATAAGGATCAATTAGATATCAACACTAATGCACACTACTGCTTTTGCTAGCAATTGCACCTCCCTTTCCTAATTGAGCTCTTTCTCTTTGGTGCAATGATTTATCTCTTTTGTTGGTAGAGTTCAGTATTCTAAATGATATTGTATTGCCAGATGCTTGTGCATCAACTTGGGTAGGGCAATGGCGCCAAAATGATTGGATTAAATTGTGGTTGCTATCATGGGTAAAACTCTCCTTGTAATTCTATCTTGATTTGGGTTCAGATCAATCCTTGGAATTTCCACAGTTTACTCCTCAATGTCAATCCGAGGGTGTAAGCTTGTGAACAATGTTGCGGAAATCTACCTAAGGGCTGAAACTAGTGAACTAAGGGGGGATGAATGCATTTAAGAACTTGAATTGAAACACACCTGTTAACTTAAAATTCAAATTGAAACACACTTGCAAATGAATGGAATTTCCTACCATTAATCTAATACTCACTTCTAAGTTCTCATGTAATGCTATCAAAACCAGTATCCTAGGGTTGCACAATAAACTTTTAATTCTGAATTAAGATTGATTTTGCTGCCCTTGCTTCCTAGTAGAAACTGGCACAGGAAGTCTGTTGGAAACTGTGACAGGAATTACAGTAACGTAAATTATAACAGAAAGTGTGATAGCAAAATGATGAAGTGTCCTGTCGAAATGATATGCTACCAACGATGAACTCCAATGTGCATGAACCAAATCTTTAATCCCATAATAACTTAACAAATATATGAGTAAGTAAAGAAACCAATCACAATTCTGGATAATCAATATTTGTGTACAGAAAACCGAATTCCACGAGATTGTAAATAATTGACTTATATTCAAAAAGGAAATAAACTTGAAATCAAATTACACATTAAATTACCACACTAGAAATCGCAAACAGATCATCAATTGGCGCGAGGAGTGAGCCCTGCCTCCTTGGCCGAATGATGATAGAGGTACTAACGTGCTCTTCTAATTCAGCTCAAACATACGCGCATACAACAGATTTCGAATGATTTTTAAACAGTAGGACAATATTATATTAATGGCCATATTTGAAGTCTTTAGATTAATACATATTTATACTAGAGCAAGTACCAATAAGTTCATATGGTTTGTTTATGGCCTACGGCCAACAAACCATTAAGTTCTATTAACAACAAAATATACAAGTCTGATCAAAACTAACGTTCGGCCGCTGGCCAGAAATATATAACAGTTTTTAACAAGCATTCGCTTCAAAATAAGTATGGACAAAAACAGCTTGATTACTCCCGTCCACGTCCTCAACCACCTTTGCAGTTTCCCGATTACTTCCTGCCAAGTCAGCCATAAATTAGTTAGCGTTTCAACCGATATTGGCACTTTCTTACTCATTTTATTTTCCTATTACATTTCATCAAATACTATACTTCCTGTGACAAATGATGACAAGATGGCATGAAATATAAAGGAAAAAGGAAGACAAAGGGTAAATTTATTGGAACGCTTTGACCCCCATCAATATGATTAGGTGCAATCTTCTGGGTCAGCAGGATTGCTTGCTATTGATGACTAGGGCATATCCCTTTTAGAGTACTTATTGAAGAGCTGAGATCAAACTTTCGTGGTGAGTAATTATGTAGTATCCATTTGAGCCCTGCAATTCACGAGCTCAAAGTCAATATTTGTTCCATCAAATCCTATGCTGATATGATTATATGATTGTGTAGTTTTTCGAGGCTTTACGAGCATTATATATGTTGAATTAATGTTGACAGGCCTTCAAGCACTGCAGTTTGTTTTCCTGTTGTATAGCCTTCTACAGTTTCATGAGCATATAACCACCCTGTATGGTGAGAGTTATATTTTTATTCAGCACCAAATTGTATTGATTTGGCAAGCATTCACGGGAATCTATTTGAAATTTCAGGGAATGGTTTTCTAAACAGGAGTTGTCATGATTCCTTTTATTGTAAATGTTTGCGATATCTAATACAATGGATACAGAAACCAATTAAGTATAGCCTCTTGTAAAAACGAATTAAGGCAGATTATAAAGAACTAAACAATCTCTCTTCCCTACATTGTTAATCCCTCTTGTATATCAAGCCAGAGTCTGGTTCACTTAATTACATCTCGACTCCTGCAGCTACATGAAAAATTGGGCTATGTTAAAGAAGACATTCTGCACTGCTGAAAATACGTGACAATTGTACTCATAGAGGAAAAGATAGATCATATGTATCTTACTGATATTTTCTATAATCCCAAGGAAGTCTCTCTACTCAATATTTTGTTACTTACCAAATGTTAATTCATATGCTTGTTTCCAACTAACAGTTTATCAAATTGTTTATATACTAATCCAGCAAAGTAATTGAAAAGAATATTCATATATTGGACACTGTTAGTTCAAGGAAATGGTGTACATGGTGCAGACTTCTGATCATTATTTGATTGATATTATTCTGATTTTGATGTGCAATTGCAGGTTGAAGAAGAAACTGGAATACGGATGAATTTGAAAGATCTAGTTAACCTTACTTCTTTTCTGGACCATTCAACAGGCAACAAAATGTTCCCTTCTCCGGTACATGTTAGGATCTCATTTTATGCAGAATAATTGTAAATTTGTGTATGGATGCTAAAATTCATGTCTACTGTAGAAAGTTTTAAAATATATAAGTATATGCTCTTTTAATTGAACAATTCTTTTTTATTAAATTACTGAGCATTTTAAAAATTTAAGTCATCAACGATTTGGTGCAATTCAGTGATAACGCCATCAGTCTTTTATCAGTAGAACTGATTTCCTTGGCTTTTGAATGTTTCTGATGATGCATTATTCAGGGTGGATGTGATGAAGGGATCTCTCTCTTCTTATATAGGAGCCATGTGCAAAAAGATGTCAGTAAATCACCTTTCAACCTTGCTTATGGAATGTTATATATGCTAGCTAGTCCATCATAGTCGCTTTAATTCTGATCTATTATGTTTCTTTTGCAATTGGCTAGATAATCTTTCTTACCAAAACAATTGAAAATAGTGCATTGCCATTGGTGCAAGTCCAACTAAAATTTAAAGAGTTGATAATTTGACAGGTTATAGATGCATTGCAGGGGCAAGAAAAAGGCCTCCGCAACTGTGGTGAATTAATAAAATTGCATGTAGTACCCTATACAAGACTTTGGCGTGTAACTGCAGACTCAAAGGCTCTTGCTGCAATTACATTATATGAAATGGCCAAGAAAGAGGGTCTTTTGCCTCCTCAATAGAATATAATTAGAAAGCAAATACTTGTAATTAAATTTCTACAAAAGGCTCATCTCCTCTCTGAATTTCTATCTGGAGTTTCCTTCTTTCCAGAGGCATGCTAAACAGGTTGATATAATTTTAAGATAATGTCAGCATGCAATATCAAAGTCATATATATAGTACTGAATTACAAGTTTTATGTATAAGATTCACTTTTTGAGAGTTATCATGCGTAGGTGATAATTTCTTTCATACTAAATGTTCTACCCATATGAAACTCAACTTTTTTACTGCTTTTCCATTTTGTCATCAATCAGCCATCCTTTGCATGTTAATCAAAATCAGTTGTCGTGTTTCGGCATCAAGTTGCAAAGTCATCTTGTCATGGTCTTGTTTTGTCTAACAACTCTTGCAGGGTGTTTGAGGTTGGACTATTCAAAAATGAAAAATGATCAGATTCATAATTGATGGTGGCTACAGCAGAGGAAGAAGAAGAATGAAATGACTTAGGCTTCAAGGTTTGAAAGAACATGTGTTGGAGCACATTTTGGATGTCCTAACCATAGAATGTCTCCATCATATCAACAAAAAATGCAAATACACGAGTCTTTTCCACCAAGGTAGGAAAAGTGGCAATATCAAGGGCATTCTCCACTCAAATGCCAAGGTGGTGCGCACTACTTCTATGCTGCTTTTGGCTTAAGAGGATTCTTTGCCCAAATTTCTGCCCAAATGAAATAGGCACATTTTTTGTGTGGCCAAGCCACCTATTTTCTTTGTCAAGGCACGTGATAAGGTATCTAATTCAAGTTAGGCAGGTTTTTGCATGGGCTTAGCCATGCTCAAAGTTTGGAAGTTGGTTTTGTGCACTTTTGAGAGGGCAAAGCCATTGACATTTTCTGCCAAAGAATAAAGATGGCAAATAGATAAGTGATCTGCACCAAGGAATGAAATTTTGGTTGGAAACAGTTCTAAGCACACTTTTTTTGGCCAGGTCACCTTTTGCCCCCACCAATGTGGAAAGGCTTAAGTGAACTCAGCTAACCACTCTAATCAGAAATTGGCATGCATTTCAATGGTTTAGCTCATCAATATTTCCTCCCTATCATTGAAAAAAGGGGCAAACAATTATTGTAATAAACCCACCACAACAGATAGACTGATTCACAACAATAATGAAATACAATACAAAATGATAGACTACTAGAATAGACCAACCACAACAGGTAAAATTATTCACAACAAACGGGCAATGAAACACAAACAATCATGGAAATTTTTATTGAATTAACTCCAACTTTGACAGAAGTAATAGTTGCACTTGCCAGTTATACATATGATGGCACTTGAACAAGAACAAATCAATGCTAGTCATTGATATATGGAAATTAAAAAATGTCGCCAACAAACAATTTCCTATATGTGCAATGTTATTGAACATGCACCCCAGGGACTAGTATTGGGTGTGATATGACAATTTGATCAGTGCCTTAGAAGTGGCGCCTCTCTAGTCTGCACAGGATCGTGATGTATTTCGTGAGAGGTCACTTATGGTATCAGATCTAGCCTTCAGGTTCCCACGTTGCAAATGGAGGCTTCAATTGATGCCTTCAGCGTGGCGCGAGCCAAAGGCTCCACCACTACTTCATTCCAAATTGCCTCACTCTGTGTTCGCTCTAATGTTGATTGTTTTTGGAAATGGAGAAAACATGAATTAGGATATAGTATGCTAGATGTTGTGGAAAGGGAATCACAGTTGCAAGGTGAAGATTTCGTCTCACCTTGTCATTGATCAACATATTATGCAAGTAATTGGTAAAATATTTGATGATATTAACAAGAGCAATGTGCTCAATAACTAGTTTACAGAATTTACAAAAAACGGGAAGTTTCTAAAAAGAAACCCCAGATAAGATCAGAGACGATCAACATTAGTTTATGGCTCTTGGAATCTAACTTAGAGCGCTTGGCATCTGGAATCCAAACATATGCTAGAGAGCTGAAAACTTTCAAATGACTAATCCTGAGTTTGCGACGAATCCAAGCTTCCTCAGGAATCTTCCCCTTAACGACATGAGTGGGTGACTTATTAAGGAGATAGACAATAGTATTGACTGCTTTTGCCCAAAACTTGGTAGGAACACTCTTGTGTTGCAACATGGAGTGAACCATCTCAACAATCGTACGATTGTGTTGCGCTACAACACCGTTTTGTTGAGGAGTGTAGGGTGTGGTTAACTGGCATTTAATTCCATGAGTATCACAGAAGTTGGAGAATGCACTGGAACATAATTCCCCCCCCATTGTCTGACCTAAGAGTTATTATGCAAGAACCAGACTCTTTTTCTACCAAGGCCTTAAACTTCTGAAATGCATTAAACACTTATGACTACTGCTTAAGAAAGTACACCCACATTTTCCTATTGAAATCATCAACAAAAAGTAGAAAATACTTGCAACCAGTTACAGAAGGAGTAGACATAGGCCCACAAATATCAGCATGAACTAATTAAAGTATCTTAAAAGCTTGCCAAGAGTCTCCATCTTTGAATGATGTCCAATGTTGCTTCTCGGCTTGACAAGCACCACAAACGCCCTGATGTTGAGTCTAAATGTCAAGTAGACCAGCTACAAGTCCCTCCCAAGAAAGCTGAGAGAGATAGTGCACATTTAAGTGCCCATACCGCTGATGCTAAAGGTTGGTGACAGTAGAGTTTCTGGTTGCCATGGCTAGCTCCGGAGAATCACTTGTGTCCACAAGCCTGTAGAGGCCATGATCCTCTATACCAACGACCACCGTTGTATGAGTCTCCTGATCTACAATAGAACATTTGTGCGAGCTAAAAACCACATACATCTAAGGAGAATGTCGCATGATCTAATTGACTGAGAGAAGGTTGAGCTCCATATTAGGTACATAATATACGTTGAGAAATATGAGATCCCTCCTGCCAGATTGAACCTGAACAGTGCCTGTACCGACAACTGTGTATTCTTCGCCTCCAAAAATCACCGAGTCAGTGCAAGGGGAAAAGTCTATGAACTAGTCACGCCAATGAGTGAAATGACGTGAGGCACCGGAGGCAATGTACCAAGCAGAAGAGTTTACATGGTCTGCAGCCCTTTTTGCCATGAGTGCATAAAAGGCAGATTCCTTTTGCTCAAAGTGCTTGGCAACATTCGCTTTCTGCTAATACCCTCCCTGCTTCTTCTATTCAGAAGCCAAACGTGCACGACAATCCTTCTTTATGTGGCCATATTTATGGCAATAGTTGCACTAAATATTTTTCTTCTTAGGGTTGGTTGGGGTTTGACTAGAGCCTTTCTGTTGCGAAAGTTGACCTTTGCCTTTGTGCTTGGGTTGGGTTTTAGCTGCAAAGGCTTGCTCTGTAGAGGATGAGGATGCACTGTTACCAAATTGTTGTTTTCAGCGATCATGCTGCAAGAGGATAGTGCAAAGTTCTAGAAACTTTAGGTCAACATTAGCAAATGTAATGTTGAGTCTCTATGAAATGTTCATAGGACTTAGGTAGACTCTTCAGAGTGATCACGACCATGTCTTCCTCCATTTTCTGACCAATAGCCTCCAATTGACCTCGGATCTCCTAGATTTTGTTCAAGTGTGCTTGCAAAGTTGTCTTCTCATCCATCATGATAGAAAACAACATATTCTTCAAGAAAAACAACGGTTTTTGTCGAAAGTTTCATGCAAACCCTTCGAATGATCCCAAATCTCCTTTACTGATTTTCCAAGCGGAATCTAAGGGAGCTGATCATCTGTGATTGAAAGCTTAAGAAGCATCAATACTTCATGATTCTGCTCATCAAACTTCTCTTGATCCTTACTTGCCGCTATGGGACGAGTAACATTGCTAAGGATCATTTGATCAAGGCAGGGTATTCAAAGATGGTCATCATCTACTGCTTCCAGGTGTTATAATTTTTGTCATTGAATCTTTGACTGCCTTCCAATATAAGGTTCAAATTGGCCATCTTCACGCTTTTTGAGGCACAAAACCCAAAGCACGAGTTTCAATGCAAACACAGAGGCAAGTTCAGGCACGGAAAATAATGCAAATCTGTTGGCACAAAATTTTGAGGCATGGAAAACGATGCACCCAGAAAAATCGGAGACTAACCCAACTAAGATCTCGAAAAACCCACCAAGAATTTGCAATAAAAAAAAAATCTTGGAACAGAGGGTAAAAACCCTAGACGAAGTTGCAGAAAACCTTAGCCGCCATTAGAGAACTAGAAAATTGCAGATAATTTTTGAAAAATCACCAAAAAATAAGCAAATTCTTCATAACGCAGCCACAAGACAACACAAGGGTAAAACGCCACCAAATCACGGCTGATAGGTATCAAAAACACACGACCAAGAGGAGATGAAATGCAACCCAGGAGAGCAAAGAAACACGTGCAAAATCCAATAGAAATCATGGCTTTATCACATAACAAAACAAAAAATCACGTTTCTAAAGGAGAAGACACAAAACGTGTCCTTTTAGCATCTCCCGTTCAAATTAGGTGAAAATCACGTGTCCACAAGACAGGAAATGGAAGACACAATTTACCATAAAAAATACGTCTCTTAAAAGAGTCGACGCAGATTTTTAGAGTGTAGAAGAAGATGCGACACCAGCAGAAGATACGTGCCCAAATTCAAAACGCGATGCACAGCCACAAAAATCTTCAGAAATAATGGCACCTTCAAAACCCTCGAATTTTTTTCTGGGGCCACAAAAAAGTTTGAATTTTTTTTTGAAATTTTAACTCTTAAAAAATCTTTAGAAATTTCAGAGAAGATCTTATCAAATTTTTAATTAAAAAAGAACTAAAATTTTTTTTAAAAGATTTTTATGAATTAAAAGTTCAATTTTGAGCAATCTGGCTCTAATACCATATTACGCAAGTAATTGGTAAAATATTTGATGATATTAACAAGAGCAATGTGCTCACTAAATAGTTTATAAAATTTACAAAAAACGAGAAGTTTCTAAAAAGAAACTCCAGATAAGATAGAGACGATCTTATCACTAATTTACAATATTGAGCATTAATAAATAAATAATAAATATTATTTTAATATAACAAAGGTTTTCATCTCTACTCGACCCTCAAAGACAATTGTCCAACAATGATAATAAACTCAATTCAAATCATTAGGTTATATACCAGCAAAGGCGCCCAATACGGTCCAATAGGGTCGACTTAGAAAGAGAGTTAATATTTAGAAAATATTTATTATTATTAATTTTTATTGTTTAATATTATTTTAAATATATTTATTTTAGTGTTGAGAAACACTATTCTTCTTGCTTATATTCAAATTTGGGATTAGAAAGGATTGGGGACATGAGAGTCCTCCCCTCCCAAATGTTGCTTGTCCTCAAACAAACTCAAATTTGGTTGCTAAAAACTCTCCACACCTTTTGAGGTTGCATCTTCTATAGGTAGATTCTTCCATTTCACCAAGTATTTTGAGACCATTTTGTTCCTCAACCTCTTCTCCCTAACATCCAAGATCATTTCGGGTTCAAGCATCAATTTCCCTTCATCATCAAAAGGGGGCAGCTCCAAGGAGGGTGCGACTTGCTGTCCAAGCACCCTTTTGAGGCATGACACACGAAATATATTGTGAATTCTACTGCCCTTAGGTAGCTCCAGTTCATATGCAACTACTCCAATCCTCCTTAGAACCCAGTATGGTCCATAAAACTTGGTTTCAACTTCTCTGCACCATTCCCTTTGAGGATCGATTGCTTATAGGGTTGCAACCTCAAGTAAACCATTATTGCCAGCCTCGAAAACTCTCTATTTTACTTTTATCTACATACATCTTTCGTTGGTTTTGGGCACATTGTAAAATCTCCTTAAGAGCATTCAAGATGTCTATATTTTGTTGCACCAAATCCCTTGCTTCAAGGCCTCTACTATCGGTAAGGATCAAATACATCAATGAAGTAGCGTCATAACCATAAAGTGCCTTGAAAGATGACATACATGTAAACGTGATAGGTGGTGTTTTAACAAAACTCCCTTAATGTAACCACTTGACCCATGTTGGTTGTTGCCTTGTGACATAATTCTTTAGGTAGCCCTCAATCCATTTATTCACAATATCAATTTGTCCTGTTTGTGGATGATAGCTAGTGCTCAAAGTCAATTCTGTATGAGTCAATCGAAAGAGCTCTTGCCAAGACAAGTTGATGAATTTGTTGTCCCTGTCACTCACAATGTTCTTGGGCAACCCATGAAGTCTAAATATCTCTCTAAAATGCAAATCAACAACTTGAGGAGCCTTATACTCTGAAGGAATGACATGAAAATGAGCATATTTTGTAAGCCTATCAACCACCACATAGATATAGTCCTCACTTTGCACCTTAAGCAGCTCGATAATTAAATCCATGGAAATGCTCTCCCATTTATGACTTGGAATGGGTAAGGGCTGCAACAAACTAGCTGGAAAAACATTTTTGGTCTTATTTTGTTGGCACACTAAACACTCCCTAACATATTGCAACACATCATTCTTTAGTCCCTTCCATGAAAAGCACTCTTGCTTGTATGTGTTGTAGAAGCCCGAATGACCAGCAAGTAGTGTATCATGGCTATTGTTGTTTTAATCAGAAATGCAAATTAACAGAAAATTCAACACAGTGAACAAAGAACACTGAATTTATCTTGGGAAAACCCTCCTCGAGGGAGAAAAACCCAGCCAAAATATCTCTTATATATTGAATTTAAAGGAGCAGAAATCTGCTTACAATCTTGGCCACACATAAGGCCAATATAATGCAATAAAGAATCGCACCTCACTTAGATGCAAATACACAATTATATGATCTCTCCTTAATGTCAATCTGCTTTATGCAATAATATGATCTGTTGTAGATGCATGAACTCCTTGATAAGTGCGAATGTCTCTTTAGAATAAAATCGATGATCAAATGAATGAGCATCTCCTTCCATATATACAAAGTAAGGTGCCTCTTCACAAGGGTTGGCCTCATTCAAGAACCAAGGCGACTTTTCATCTTGGGTCGGCCTTTAAAATAATATTTATATATCATTTATTATTTTTATTTTGAGAGAAGGATATCTCACTCAGCTAAAACATCAACAGTCCCTCTTAGATAGGGAAGTATCCTTCCAGATATCCATGTCATGGTTTCTCTCAACATGACATCCAGAATGGCTACACCCATTTGAGAAAAAGTTCATCATGGAGTCTCTCAATGTGATATCGTCATGGAGTCACCCAACATGACGTCCACCATAGCTACTCCCATGTGTGGAAAGAAACATATGCACAAGTGTCCATCACAGAGTCTCTCAATGTGATGTTGTAATGGAGTCTCTCAACATGACGTCCACCATGGCTACTCCCATGTGTGGAAAAACACAAGTACAAAGGGTTCATCACAGAGTCTCTCAACATGATGTCGTCATGGAGTCTCTCAACATGATGTCCACCATGGCTACTCCCATGTGTGGAAAGAACCACATCTTCGTCTCAGAGATGGACAAGGGCTTGCACCTCATATTTCTCCGTCTCAGAGATGGACAAGGGCTCGCACCTCATATTTCTCCTTCTCAGAGAAATATACACTACAAGGGCTTTCACCTCATACTTCTCTGTCACAGAGAAATATACACTAACAAGGGCTTTCACCTTATACTTCTCTGTCACAAAGAACTATACACTAACAAGGGCTTTCACCTCATACTTCTTCGTCACAGAGAAATATACACTAACAAGGGCTTTCACCTCATACTTCTCCGTCATAGAGAAATATACATTACAACAGATCATGATGATGTGCCTCCCTCTAAAGCTCCAAGTACTTGCATCAACCTCCTGACCTCCTCGTCCAAGGTTGCCTCTGATGAATTGTCAGACCCCCTTTGAATGTTAATTCCTCCTCTTCGAAGAAACGTCTCTAGTTATGTGCCGCCAACTCAGTCCCATGGCAGCAAGCTGTGTCTTCATGTTTGTTCATTTCTTTAGCCTGCGTGTCTTCCTCACAGGATGCAACAAGCTCTTCCTCCCTTGAATTCCTTATGCAATCTCTCATCATCCTTTTGCTCCTTGATCCATCCTGGAAGGATTTTAGAGAGATTAATAATAGTTCAAAACTATCTGGAAGAGAAATATCAATGCTAGAAGCATACATGATTCACTATTCCCAATGTTATTGCATGAATTATTATTAACTATAAAATTCATGATCATTATTCAAACATAAAATACTTATCTCTTTATGTTGGTCAATAGATGTTGTAATGTCCCCGTTTTTAGCACTTCACTTTTCAGTGATTGGTAACCTATTCCCAGTGTGTTGTCGGCTAGTCAGTGGCAGAATTAGGGTTTCCGGTTGTTTGTTGGGTTCTCTTGAAGATTCAGGGTTTTGCTTGTTGGAGTTGGGTTGTTCGGATTTCGGATTCCTTCTGGGTTTTCAGAGAGCTTCGCAGAGGTATGACTTGCAACTGCGTCGGGCAACTTTTCCGAACTTATTATTTTTAGTTAGTTATGACGGCTACAGCTTGGAGTCAGGGATTTTGGATTGTGGATTCTTTCTGGGTTTTCAGAAAGCTTCGCAATGGTGTCGCATGCACTTTGATCCGAGCAACTTTCTGAATTTACTATTTTTAGTAAATTCTATATTTAGCAGTGGTCCTATCAGCACCAGCTCAGTCAGCTTTCCTCTTCTGGCAGTTCATTGGGTAATTTTGATTTTTGGCTTAAGGGGTTCATCTTGGGGAAATAAGTCATTTAAAATCAATAATGTTTTATTTTATAAAATAACCCCTTGTCCTAGTAATATGACTTTAAGTTGTTTTAAAAAAGGGGACCTTGAGGGTTATTTTCTCATGAAGGACATATTGTGAATTTTTCTAAAGTCTAAATGCTCAAGTGAAGTTGGACGCCTTTTTTTATGAAGAGTTGATTTTAAATAAAGTCAAATTTAGCCTTGGAAAGGGGGGTCGCGCAAACTTGGAGGGAAAATAAGTCAAATTCAAATATGGAATTAGGGCGCATCTTCTAGAAGTTTCTGGAGAGCCTTCTCAAGTCTATATAAGGAGGCAGTTGCTCTTCATTTCTCATCTTTTATCTACAGGAATGTTATGCTGCTGGAATGGTACTGGGACTGCTTTGAGGAATGAATGCCTCCTAGCCTTGGCTCAACTTCGTGCTTGAGAGATAGCACCTAGTAGAGAGGTTTGCTGGTTTTGAGTGAATTTATGTAGTGAGATTTGCATTGTAGTGTTGTTTTGTCATTAGAAGTTTTGTTGTTGCATTTCTTATTATTTTTCTGGAGTTGCTGAAGACAAGCTGAAACTGTAGTTTTACTCATATCTCAGAAAATAAAAATGTTCTTGTTCTGGGTATTGTTTCATTAAGTGTCTATGCTAGGGGCGACTATGTTTGGCAAGTTTCAAAATTTTTAAGCAAGTGCTGGTTTTTCTAGAAGAAAATCGCCCTTCTTAAGGGGTCGTACCTTTTGTACTTGCCTTGGGATTTGTGCTAAATTATATACTGCAATTTGGGTCTGTTTTTTGGTTCAATATTGGGCGCCATCCTCTTAAGATCACTTTGCAATTTACCCCATGTGATTTGAGTGAGTTATGAGTGAGTTGGGTGCATTTCATTAGGGTTCTGTGTTGCTGATTTTGCATTTCAAGTTGTTCTGTTGTATCAGATTTTGGAAAATGCATTTTAGTGGAGGGTTAGTGTTTGGAAGGTCATATTAAGTTGTGGAGTGATCATATCTATCATTGCAGCAGTGGAGGGCTTCTAATCTTGTTCATTGCAGGCACCTTCTATTACTTTGTAAGCTGAATAGTAGTACTGTCAGCATTTCTTCTTATCCTTCCTTTCATGCTTTGTAATACCCACTGAATAAGTGGAAGAGTCTGGCTTGCCGCCTACTTTACATTTTGAAGTTACAATTGTATTTCTTTATATCTCCGCCATATGGTCGCCTCATTCCATTCTGGATTAGGTAGCACATACTTGGTGTTGAGTTACTTGCAGTTGCAGTTCTGATTTATTGTACTGACGATCCTCTTGCCATATGACAGCCTCTCTCTTGTTGAGATTGAGTGTGCATTCTTGGCAAAGAGTTATATTGTAACTGCTGGTTTGATTTATCTAACCCTAGGGTGCTTCTGCATTGTTGTGTACTTGGCAAAATTTGAAAAAATTGGTTTGGTTCATTTCAGTGGTATCAGAGCCAAGATCCTGCCATCCTGTGAAAGTAGTCAATGATTTAATTGTCAGATGAGTGACAGAGATACCAGACACTACGTACAGAGAGAGATGACTACAGAGAAGTCTCTACTTGAGTTAATGCATGAACTGTTTACGCTAATGAAGGATCCTGACATAAGGTGGGGAATCAGAAAGATTTATGCTAGGTCTGAAAGTCGGGATAGAAAGGTGCACATGTCACATCAGAATGATCATGAGCTTGATAAAGATACCTTGGCAAATGAGGAGTTAAGAGTAGAGCCACATAATACTTCCCTTGACTTACATGTAATAGGAAGTGATGAAGATCAGCTCGGTGAAAAGAACATAACAGTCTTGAGTCCTAATAAGGATTCAACCTATGAAGGTCTTGAAGCTAACGGCTTCATAGAAGATTTTAGTAGTACTGTTGTATGGGATGAGTTTGCTGAAGAAGAGCAAGTAGAAGGAAATATTGTTGGTGCCTTTGAATCAGCCCTCAACCATTGCCAAAGTGATAATGTTGGTAATGATTCCAACAGGATTGTACCACCTTGTGTTGAAGAATTGGTGATGGATAGTTTTTCTCTTGTTGCTGTCCAAACTCCTCAAGAGTTTTCACAAGAAGGAATTATGACAAGTGATCAAGGAAACCTTTCTGGTATGCATATGATTACTAAAGATGAGATCAGAAATATAGCTATAGATGGTGGTTACATTGAAGGAAAGAGGAGCGAAGTTTTCAAAACAGATAGCATTGAAGATTCCTTGCTTCACTATGACTTTGGTGACTGGGATGAACGTGGGTTTGATCATCAAACTAAGCCCTTGGAGAGAAGGACTTATGAAGAAATCAGTTCAAGTGAGTTACATGGTGACCTATTCAAAGACTCAACACTCCAAGAGAAGCATGAAGAGTACTTTTCTTTTGATCAAAACAATCAGCCTTTTTCCATTTGGGATCTCGGTTGATTAACACCAAGGTATGATAAAGAACCTTTGTGGGGTGAATTTCCCTTTGATCCTGACGAAGATCGAAAATCAGATTTCATTGCAAGCTTTGAGGTGGCCATTGAAGAGGAAGTTGTCCTTGAAGAAGAGGAGTGTTCAAAGAAGCTCTATAATGATCTCTTTGAAGGGGTTGTAGCCACTAAAGAAGAAAATGTTTCTACGGAAACTTTCCGAACAGCGGATGATTATGATCCATTGAGCAAGTTGGATGCTGCTATAATGTTTGATCAAGAAGACAGTGATGAAGAAGAACTAGAAGACCATATGGCTCTTGAAGAGGAAAGAGTTAAAGAGGTTTACAAACACAAGTCTGATTTTTCCATTCAAGAAGCTAATTGCAAACATAGAGTCGAGGAAATCATGGAGAATGATCATCCCCATGGCATTGAGCATTATCCGCATGTTGGTGGTAAAGTACAAGGATGTTGGAGCAGCATTGAGGGCAACAAAGACAAAGGGCAAGGTTCTGATTTTTAGTTGCAGCCTATCAACAGTTCATCATCTTTGAATTCTCATGATTGGGACAGACAATTCATGGTGTTCGTTGACAAGGAAGTGCAAGCTCTATCCCTGTTTGATCACACACATATCTTGGTTGAAGAATTGTACTGGAAGGCTCAGCTTGAAGAGAGACAAAGAGGAGTGAAAGATTAAGTTGCTCTTCCCAATTTGCAACTTATCAGAGATTCTTTGGAGACCTTTAAGTTTGAATACATGCACTTGATTGAAGACCGAGATCGTGCCATTGAAGTTGCAAAGAAGAACATTTGTGCTTTTCAAGAAAAGGAGGGTATGGTTGATGAGCTCACTCTGGAGCTTGAATCAACAAAGGACATGTTGAAAGAAACTCAGTTGGCTCTAACGGAGGTTGAAGACCAGTTTGTTGACTTCAAACTTTTCAAGGAGCAAGAGGGTGCACACAGAGCTGAAGAAATCAAGCAAGTGATTGGAGAGCTTGTAGTCTTCAAGCGGAGTTTGATCTTGGAAGTGTCTCAAGAAAGTCGGAAGTTGCATGTGCAGATTTGGAGAATCAAGATGGAAGAAGAGAGTTTCAAGTTTTTAACAATCCTCTCTTTGAAGTGGGTGCTGAGGAAACTTATGATAATCCTCTTTTTGTGATGGAAGATGAAACATCAGTTGATAAAAGCATGAAATGGGATCCTGATGAAGTTTCCCAACACAAAATGAAATGTGATTTTTAGCTTATTGAAGATTTGCAAGCCGAACATGAGAGAGATTTGTTCCTTGCAATTGGCAATCTTCCGCGAAGAACGTTTGAACAAGAATGCTTAAGAAGGATTGAGGATGCAGTCTCCACTTGGGAATTGTTGAATCAAGATGTGACGAGCACCCTTGACATCAAGATGTTGTCCAAACATAGTTTGGTAGCTGTTCATAGTTCCGTTACAGCAGCAAGGAGTGAAGAAACCAGACTTGTTACTCATGATGTAAGGGAGAAAGGGGGTCCAAAACATGGTGTTTACATGCTAGACAATCCATCCCTTTGGTTGAATGATGTTGTGGCACTTAATAGTATATTTTGGGAGTTGGATTTGAGATCACCTAATGTTTCATGCTTCAATGTTGTTGAAGCTTTCATGGTTAAGCTTCAAGGATTCACTGGATGGTACATCAGTTTTAAGATAATGCACCTGATTCTCACTAGCACTTGGGAGTGTGTTGAGATTTCTTTTCAAAATGTTGAAAATCACTTTCAGTTGGGTATCCATGCTTGGGATTCTCAACATAGGTTGTTGGAGCTTATTACATATGGAAGGGACTTTTGGAGGAATAAGGATCAAATTTTCATTTTGGTTGGTATTGTTCCCTTCTTTTCCAGCCACTTGATGGTTCCGTTTGTTCATCAATAGATGGATTGGAGAGAAATTTTGAGTATGGGTTGGAAAGATGAACAGTTGGTTGCTCTTGGCATTGATCCTTGGCCAAGACAAGGGCAGATTTTGGGGCATGAGTTTGTTGGTTGGAGGCAGACTAGCCACCTTACATGTGGAGTTACTTTCGTTCAGGAGAGTGGGTTCTTCACTTTTGGTCTAAAAGCTAGTAGTTTTCAGTTGGAGGTTGCTCTAGTGTATTTTCCGGCCACTTTGGAGGTGCTACCTTGCAACTCAATGCTCATTTCATATACTCACGCTTGGAAATTCCATTGGTGCTGTTGTTTTTCCTTTTGTGAAGTACTAAAATCAGATTGCACTTCATTGACTTCAGCCTTGAACAGCAGCTATTATTTGTTCCTTCACACATATCCTATTCTCGGAGTTCATCTTATGAAGGTTTGTGATGTTAACTTTGACAGTTTTCTCTCATTGTTGGTTCGGGACAACGAACTACCACTTGTTTTGATTCATCATTCTGAGACTCATGAGGTGGGAACTATGAGATTTTTCTGTATTCTTCTTGGTGGTGTCAGTATAATTTAGTTGGTGCATAGTAGCTCCATGAGGAGACGTGAGTATGAGTTGGTTGAGCTCTTGCAAATGATTGTTTTCCTCTTTGCAAGAAGATTTGAAGATGACACTTTTTCCATCAGGGCTTCATTTGTTACCTTGGGGAGGTATGCTGAGGAGATTGTTTTTGAGTCAAGTAGCCTATCTTTCTTCTTGCTTAGAATTGTGATTGACAGTGGTATGGTTGATACTATTGACCTTGGGCATCTTGGAATTAAGGTGTTGCATGATATTGATCTTAGTCCTTTAAGATCTTTCAGTTTGAGTATCATGGATGGTAACACTTTGGAGTTACAAGGGAGGTTAGTGCAGCAGTGGCATGATGTTTTCATTGATGTGATCAGAGTGGTGCAGCAGTGGCATAGTGGGTCCTTCTTGAGATGGATTTGGGAACCTAGGATCTTACTTGTTGGGGTATTGATCGGTTCTATATTCTCTGGAGTTGTGGTGGCATTGCTTGAGGACAAGCAATTTTGGGAAGGGCGGACTATAATGTCCCTATTTTTAGCACTTCACTTTTCAGTGATTGGTAGCCTATTCCCAGTGTGCTGTCGGCTAGTCAGTGGCAGAATTAGGGTTTCTAGTTGTTTGTTGGGTTCTCTTGAAGATTCAGGGTTTTGCTTGTTGGAGTTGGGTTGTTCAGATTCCAGATTCCTTTTGCGTTTTCAGAGAGCTTCACAGAGGTATGACTTACAACTGCATCGGGCAACTTTTTCGGACTTACTATTTTAGTAAGTTATGATAGCTACAGCTTGGAGTCGGGGATTTTGGATTGCGGATTCTTTCTAGGTTTTCAGAAAGCTTCACAATGGTGTTGCATGCACTTTGATTCGAGCAACCTTCCGAATTTACTATTTTTAGTAAATTCTATATTTAGCAGTGGTCCTGTCAGCACCAGCTCAGTCAGCTTTCCTCTTCTGGCAGTTCATTGGGTAATTCTGATTTTTGGCTTAAGGGGTTCATCTTGGGGAAATAAGTCATTTAAAATCAATAATTTTTTATTTTATAAAATAACCCCTTGTCCTAGTAATATGACTTTAAGTTGTTTTAAAAAAGGGGACCTTGAGGGTTATTTTCTCATGGACATATTGCAAATTTTTCTATAGTCTAAATGCTCAAGTGAAGTTGGACGTCTTTTTTTATGAAGAGTTGATTTTAAATAAAGTCAAATTTAGCCTTGGAAAGGGGGGTCGCACAAACTTGGAGGGAAAAGAAGTCAAATTCAAATATGGAATTAGGGCGCATCTTCTAGAAGTTTCTGGAGAGCCTTCTCAAGTCTATATAAGGAGGTAGTTGCTCTTCATTTCTCATCTTTTATCTACAAGAATGTTATGTTGCCGGAATGGTACTGGGACTGCTTCGAGGAATGAATGTCTCCTAGCCTTGGCTCAACTTCGTGCTTGAGAGATAGCACCTAGTAGAGAGGTTTGCTGGTTTTGAGTGAATTTATGTAGTGAGATTTGCATTGTAGTGTTGTTTTGTCATTAGAAGTTCTGTTGTTGCATTTCTTATCATTTTTCTATAGTTGCTGAAGACAAGCTAAAACTGTAGTTTTACTCATATCTCAGAAAATAAAAATGTTCTTGTTTTGGGTATTGTTTCATTAAGTGTCTATGCTAGGGGCGACTGTGTTTGGAAAGTTTCAGAATTTTTAAGCAAGTGCTGGTTTTTCTAGAAGAAAATTGCCCTTCTTAAGGGGTCGTACCTTTTGTACTTGCCTTAGGATTTGTGCTAAATTATATACTGCAGTTTGGGTCTATTTTTTGGTTCAATATTGGGCGCCATCCTCTTAAGATCACTTTGCAATTTACCCCATGTGATTTGAGTGAGTTATGAGTGAGTTGGGTGCATTTCATTAGGGTTCTGTGTTGCTGATTTTGCATTTCAAGTTGTTGTTCTATCGTATCAGATTTTGGAAAATGCATTTTAGTGGAGGGTTAGTGTTTGGAAGGTCATATTAAGTTGTGGAGTGATCATATCTATCATTGCAGCAGTGGAGGGATTCTAATCTTGTTCATTGCAGACACCTTCTATTACCTTGTAAGCTGAACAGTAGTACTGTCAGCATTTCTTCTTATCCTTCCTTTCATGCTTTGTAATACCCACGGAATAAGTGGAAGAGGCTGGCTTGCCGCCTACTTTACATTCTGAAGTTACAATTGTATTTCTTTATATCTCCGCCATATGGTCGCCTCATTCCATTCTGGATTGGGTAGCACATACTTGGTGTTGAGTTACTTGCAGTTGCAGTTCTGATTTATTGTACTGATGATCCTCTTGCCATATGACAGCCTCTCTCTTGTTGAGATTGAGTGTGCATTCTTGGCAAAGAGTTATATTGTAACTGCTAGTTTGATTTATCTAACCCTAACGGGTGCTTCTGCATTGTTGTGTACTTGGAAAAGTTTGAAAAAATTGGTTCGGTTCATTTCAGATGTAGTCAGGTGCTTGTCTTGCAGTCTCTTCTCAGCTGTTAAATGTAAATGATAGAGTTCCCTAAAATCTCTGAAGCCTCAAATGTATACACCATAGGTAAATTTCTAAACTTTACACCAATGCACAGAAGCTCATATGACTTGAAGAATAAACATTGTTTTTCAGACCTGAGCATTCCATTAAATTCATATCCCATATAACATAAGAATGAGAGGAGATAACGAACCTATACACTGTCTTCAGCAAGAACCAAAACATAACTCCATTACAGCCAGCACAGATCTTTAGAACGATGTCAAGAAACCAAAGTACCATCGCATCCACTCACATCAACAACAGCTCGTGATTTTCCATTTACAACCACACCACAGTCATATACTTCCAGATTTGTTCTCACAGTGATAAATAAACCTGACTTGTTGCCTTCATATGCAATTCCTCCTAATATCTCTATATTGATTTGTTGCTCCAATATTATAACAATAATCTATCACAGCTGAAGCTTCAAATATTGAACTCCTTGAAAGCACATGAAGCTTAAAAATGAAATCAAATTCCTCCACACCTGGAAGTGATCTTAAATCTACAATTGCTTTTGATCAAATTTCCCTTGAACCCGCTCTGATACCATGTTTTAATCAGAAATGCAAATTAACAGAAAATTCACATAGTGAACAAAGAACACATAATTTATCCTAGGAAAACCCTCCCCAAGGGAGAAAATCCCAGCCAAAATATCTCTCTTATATATTGAATTTAAAGGAATAGAAATCTGCTTACAATCTTGGCCACACACAAGGCCAATATAATGCAATAAAGAATCACACCTCACTTAGATGCAAATACACAATTATATGATCTCTCCTTAATGTCGATCTGCTTTATGCAATAATATGATCCGATGTACATGCACAAACTCCTTGATAAGTGTGAATGTCTCTTTAGAATAAAATCGATGATCAAATGAATGAGCATCTCCTTCCATATATACAAAGTAAGGTGCCTCTTCACAAGCAAGGCGACTCTTCACAAGGGTCGGCCTCATTCAAGAACCAAGGCGACTTTTCATCTTGGGTCGGCCTTTAAAATAATATTTATATATCATTTATTATTTCGATTTTGAGAGAAGGATATCTCTGGCAACTAAAACATCAACAATGACAAGCTCTTAAAATCCTTTCCTTCACCTTAGATTTTGGTACAAGATACACACAATCTTTGTAAAGGATGAGATCTTTAGCCACCTTGTATCTATCATGCCACTTTCCATCCAAAGTGTCAATAGCAAATGAATCTTTGGCATATTCAACTATTATGGTAGCCTTCCAATCATCCAATATATCAAAAATAGAGCAAAAATAAGCCTTCCTAGAGAGAGCATCAACCACCACATTGTTTTTTCCCTTCACGTAGTCAATGTCAAAATTATAAGCTTGAAGTTTACTTACCCTTTTTTGATGTCTATTATTCAAGTCTCGCTAATTGAGGAAGAATTTGAGGCTGGTATGATTCATTTTGACTACAAACTTCCCACACACCAAGTATTGTCTGAATTCGGCAAGTGCGTGCTTGATAGCTAGCATCTCCTTATCATAAATAAAGAAGCCTCATTTTGAATCCTTGAGCTTCCTACTCTCATATGCTATATGATGTCTATTTTGCATCTAAACTGCTCTAATACCCTCTCCAGAAGCATCACACTCAACTACAAAAGGAAGTGAGAAATCTGAAATAGCCAAGACATGACAAGTACTCATTACCTCCTTGAGCTTATCAAAAGCTTTTTGTGTTGCGGAGCTCCAAGAGAATGCTCCTTTCTTTGTCAAATTGGCCAAGGGAGTTGCCAATTGTGAAAACCCCTTCACAAACCTCCTATAGTAGTTGAATAATCCCACAAATCCTCTCAATTGTGACAAAGTTCTAGGTCTGGGCCACTCTTGGATTGCCTTGATCTTTTCCTCATTAACAGTAATTGTTTGAGCACTAATCTTATGTCCCAAATACAAAATTCCAATCTCACATTTTGATGCCTTGGCGTAGAATGAATGTTGCCCAAGAATGCCAAATACCTCATCTATATGCTTCAAATGATCCTCCCATGTCTTACTACTGATCAAGATATCATCAAGGAAAACCAATACAAATTTCCTAAATTGTATAATGAATACCTGATTCATACATGACTGGAAGGTAGTAGGGGCATTGGTCAACCCAAAAGGCATGACCAGAAACTCAATGTCCATAGTGGCACCTAAAAGTTGTCTCGTGCACGTTCTCCTCTTTCATCCTTATCTAATGAAACCCTGACCACAAATCAATTTTGGAGAAGTATATTACGCCATGAAGCTTATCTATCAACCCATCAATCTTGGGAATCAAGTAGCAGTTTTTGATTGTCTTCTTGTTGAATGCTCTATAGTTTATACACATCCTGAATGTCCCATCTTTCTTCTTGACCAAAACCATCGATGAGGCAACTGGGTTGGAATTTGGACGTATATGCCCCATGTCTAGCAACTCCTTAATTGTCTTCTCTATCTCTTCCTTATATGCTCAAGGATGACGATAAGGAAAAGTGGTGATGGGTTTTGGTCCCTCTTCAAGCTCAATCACATGTTGTAAACCCCTCTTCAGTGGTAAACCAAGAGGGGTATCATCAAAAACCTTACTATGTTTAATCCAAGATGGGCTAAATATCAACATGGTAGGGTCTCCCTTCCTTGGAGGGCCTTGTATTCATAATTAAACACTCTGCTGCTCATACTACCCGATCTCTATGCAAAGATCTCTCCATCCTCTTGGCTAAGACCACCATGGGACCTCTATTAGAAAGGCCATGAAGGACTACCTCCTTCCCATTAGATTTGAACTTCAGCTCCATATATTGATAATTCTATGTGTACTCTTGGAGTGAATGCAACCATTGCACTCCTAGGACCACCTCTATGTCACCTATGCCAATCACATAGAAATCATCTCTCATCTTGTGACCACCAAGAGTCAATTCCAATTGTTTGATCCTCTAATTACATGGTAGAGTATACCCATCAGCTATTGTGACATTAAATCCTTCAAAATCTTTAGTCTTCAAACCCATCTTAGCTACCAACCTCTCATCAATAAAGTTGTGGGCAGCCCCATTATCAATCAAAATTGTCACTCGTTGTCCCTACAAAACTTCCCTAACTCGGAATGAATGATAACTCGGTGCCCCTGATAGTGTTATAAGTGTGCCCCTTGGGTGCCCACCCTACTGAGTTTCGTGCTCATCTTTAGTCACAACAATCTCTAGATCAACTACTTCAGTCTCTAAATCCTCGTCTAAAACCACCTCAATATAGTTTATTTGGGCCTTCCCCAAACAACGGTGACCTAGCTGCCATGGCTCCCTACATATAAAACACATTTTTTTCCTTCGAAGCTCATTCTTCACTATGTATGGTTGTTTGGGATTGGGTGGTAATGCCCTAGGTAGAAGAATTTCCTTCCAAGGAAACTTCTTGGGCATAATAGGAGGTGCTTTCTTGTGATATGAATTGTCCCTAGCCATCAAGCCTTCCAAGTTAAAGGCTCTCCTAATAGCATCTTGCAGTGAGTTTGGATAAAGTGCCCTCATCGATCGTTTGAGAGGTTTGTATAGGCCTTCAATAAAAAGGACTAGGAGTCTTCTTTTTGTCACATTGTGAACCATCACTACAAGTCTCTCAAACTCCACTACAAAATCTTCCTTCTCATAAATGAATCTTTGGATCTTCGCTATCAAACCTCTTTATCAGTCTCTGGTTGAATTCTTCGAAGGTCATAATAGTCATGTTGTTGTGTTACCATACCATGATACCACCATTCATGGGCCAAACCCTCAAGATGCAAGGTGGCAAATTTGATGGATTTTTCCTCATACATTGGTTTCAAGGAGAAATGTGTATTTTTGCAACCAAACCCTTGTTGAGGAGCTTCCTAATCCATCAAAATTTGGAATGGTGATATTTCCCAAACGGTCCTAGATATCCTTCCTTTCTTCATACCTTCTCCTATGTCCACTCCTTGTCTTCATGTCATGGAATTATGTGAAAGTTAAATATTTGTGTATGGTAGTGCTTAAAGCATGGTATTCATTATGAAGTTTAGCAATTTCATCTTCCTGTTTAGGCAACACCTCTGATTTGTTTACTGCTCCTTTTTCCAAGAATTTGGCTCTAATAGTTTTCGTAAAGGCTACTGACTTCACCCAACCCGAGCTGCTTCCTTTTGCTTTGTATTGCACAATCTCACCAATACTCAATTGTTGGTTCAATCCCCTCAAAAGTTGGGCCATTTCCACCATGGTCTCCCTCATGTTGGATTTGAATACTTTGGTTTCCCTAATGAATTCTTGATCATTGTCGGCATCCTTGTGTCCCATGGTAGCCTTTTACTTGAATGCTCTTGGGTTTGATGTTTGGCAATTTGTGAGTGGGTGTGAGAGAATGGATATATAGAAATTAAAGCAAAAGGTTATTTCATGTGTGCATTGAAGAAACACCATACATCACAAAGAAGGATAAGGGTTGAAGAAAAGTGCAAATTAGATTGAAGATATTATTCTACATCCAAGTTTTTAGTCAAGTTAGCCAAGGTTGGTGCCTTGGAAGAGGGAGTTGGTGCTCATTGTAGGTTGGTGCTTACAAAACAAATTAAGAGGTTGGTGCCTACAATCATTGTAAACTTATATATATATATATAAAAAGTACATTATTTGTACCGTGGTTTTCTCTTGTAAGGGTTTCCACATAAAATCTTGGTGTCAACCTGTTCATATGATTATATTCTTATAAAGTTGATAAAAGTTGAGAGCGTAAAAATTTGTTAATATATTGATTCACACCCCCCCCATCTTATTATATTTTTGTGCTCTTCACACCTCTCCAGTTTGCACAGGATTTTGATGCTTATGGTATCGAATTTGGGTTTCAAGTTCCCACAGTGCAAATGGAGGCTCTGATTGATGCCTTCAATGTGGCTTGAGCCAAAGGCTCCACCACCTACTTCGTTCCAAATCGCCTCACCCACTCTGTGTTCACTCCAATGATTGATTCTGGAAACATATAAAACATGAATTAGGATATAATATTCTAGTTGCTACCGAAAGGGAGTCATAATTGCAAGGTGAGGATTTTGTCTCACCTTGTCGATTAGTATGTTAACACTGAATCTAGCAGTGTTCAATTCACGGATAACCCCCCTACGAAACTTTTCCATTTCGTAGCTTTGTGATGTTCAAGCACGCAAAATGAGGCAAATTTCAATTCACCTTGATGCGCAGTCCAAAGTCTCAAATCATCTATTTGAGCATTCCCCTACGTCCGTCTCTCGAAGACCTTCGAAACAAATATCTTTGCGAACTCTCAACCCTTGAGAGTTGGTAAAATTCCCAAACATGTTGGAGCGTTGAAAATCAACGCTCCTACATGTAGCCTTAGTCATTTTTCATCTCCAAGTGTAGGAGCACTGAAAATTAGCGCTCCTACATGTTTCCTTTTCTAAACTTGTACAAGCGGTGAAAATCACTGCTTGTGCACTTTTTGTCCAAACTTAGACTTTTTCATGCACGAGCGGTGATTTTCACCACTAGTGCATGTTTCACAATTTTTTCTCCCAACTTGGCATCGTCATTAATGTGCCACTTAAGTTCACTTAATGACCTTTTTAAATCATTTTTAAGTAATCTTAAGTTAATCACTTCATTTCATTTCGCCATTCTTCCTCCTTTGTGTGCTAGACACTCTCCAAACCTCCTACAAGCTCGCACGTGAAGATCTCTTCACCATTCAAGTTAGGGTTTTTGCATTTTCCGCCAAGCATGTCATTTCTCTCCTTCCTTTGTCGACTTCTCCTTGTCATTTGATTTTTAGTTTCTGTAGTTATGTTTCTTTTTGGTTGGGGTTTTGAATCTTGTCTTTCACTTTCTAAATCCACCATTCCTTCTTCCTTTATCGAGCCTTGCTCTTTGTGTTTTTGTTAGGGTTTTGTTTTCATTTTACATGTGCATCCTAGGTTGTTTTTCCTTCGTGTTTCTCCTTCGCCTTCTTGTTTTTCTATTTTTGAATCTTCAACTGAGTTCTAAATCGAGCGGTGAAATTTTGAATATATGCGTAAGTTTAAACTAAACTTCAGTCTAAACAAAACTTCATCATTTTTTAATAGAAGACTCTAGGTGTTCGAGTGGTGAAAATCACTGCTCGGACACCAAGTTTTTCAATGTTGTCAATGTACAAGCGGTAAAATTAACCACCCTTACACTTGTGATTTCCCCAACTCCAAATGTAAGAGGGGTGAAAATCACCACTCCTACATGGAGTACCTAGTCTTTAACATGTTAAGGCGCTAAAATAACCCACCTATGCACTTCCATTTTACCAAGTATGTTAACATGTCAAGGCATTGATTTTTAGTGCTTTGACACCTATTCTCAAAAAGAACTTCACTTTCATGCAGTCAGCGCCTCGACACTTTAAATGTAAAAAGTGCCATCTACATGTAGGAGCGTTGAAAATCAGCGCCCCTACATATAAATCATCATTCCAAGTGTAGCAGCGTTGATTTTCAGCGCTCCTACACATTTGGCAGTTTTCCCTTCTAATACTTCAAAATCACTCTATTTTCACTCCAGACACCATTTCTTCGCTCTTGCTTTGTTTTTCGTGCCTAATTGCTTGTTTCATGCTTGCTCCACATTTATTGCTTGCCTCAGACTTCTCAATGTTGTAGTTTTGCCTAACATCCATTGATTCACCATCCTTGTAGTTTCTCTCTAGATTTCATCAAGTGATCTCAAAGGTGATATCCTTTGATCTTGATTCTTCTAGATGACACAAAGAAGCCTCCATCATCTTCTAAGAAAGGGGGCAAAATGAAATATAAATACCAAGGTGTATATCTGCCTACAATGGTGATCTCAAAGGTGGATGAAATAAAGGACACCGAGGTAGGTCATTAGGACTTTGTAGACTTTGTTAAAAGAACTGAAAAAAATCCCTTGGAAGACAGTTTGAGAGCTATTGTACATAGCAATTTGAATCCGGTATCCACATTCCTGACATTTTCTCATCATATAGAGTTTGTTCTCCTAGTTGCATCCCACAATATCCAAGAGAGCAGAAGTGTAATAGATTCCTCTGGACAAGTGATGGTGAGGCTAGACCCTGAATTCTTTGACATTTTTTTCAGAGTTCAACACATGGATAGATACACCGAGATTTCAATGCAACAAGCACAAGAGGTTTATGATGCAGATCCAACCAAGGCTAAAAAATTGATTAATAACAAATGGTTGAAAACACCTAGGCCTATCATCTCAAGATAGTTGAAGGGGCTTCTATGAAGTGACTTGAAAGAAGATGTCAGCGACATGATTACACTCCTTAGCAGGGTTAAAGGATTTGCCTGAATCTTCTCATTTTCAGGATTGGATGTATGAATACATCCAGATCATCAGGAGATAGAAAGCTCATATTGATTGGAGAACACAAACCAGTGACGAAATTCATGAGCAACTGATAAATTTTCCAACCACTTTGAAGTTCTATTTGACTTCTTACTTGGTGTATGTTGCAGCCATGATGAGGTAATTCCTAGAGTTATGTACAAAGGGAAATCAACACTTTGTACATGTGTAAAAATATTTCTACATGTTGGAGTTGAAGGAAAGCCTTCATCATTTCAGGAGGGTCATAGATGCCTTCTTTGCACCTCTTCTTTTCAGCTTTGACCCAACTCTCGAAAAGAAGAGAGTATCTGACGAGGCCTAGAAAGTGGTGAGTAAGGTCTGGTGTATATTCTTACAATTTCCAACTTTCACTTATATGAGGGTAGGTTGCTACACTGGGTGTCCTTACATGTTGCCCATATATCCCTCAGATAAGTAGATACTCATGGAGCTATGTCGACAGCTTATTTCAGTTCACAAGGAACAAATGAGAATTCACAAACCAGGTTTCAAGTTTCCACTAACGATTGGTAGATATACCATTCAAAGTATACAAAAGGCCAAATCAGTCTATGCAGAAATGCAGGTCATGACAATAAGAACATACAGATACAGATTTGACTTTGATTACCAAAATGTGAATAGGAAATTGAAGAAGGATGACAGCCACAAGTACCACTTCGAAGACATATGGGTTGAATGCAAAGATAAAGAGGTCATCCGTGAAATGCATTATTGCAGGCTAATTGTAGAGCAGATCAGAGACCTTGGTGTTGTTGAACTACCAAAGGGTTTCAAAGATCCTAGTGACATCATGAACTCTGCCTATGATGAAAATGAAATTTCCAGGAGACCTTTGCCTTCTATACAATGGTGTAAAAGGAAAAGTGTCTCCATCAGGGAAAGGCTTGCTCCCATATTGGCCAACACTGTAGAATGGTTGCACAAACATGGTTTCCAGATTAAATGCTTCACTATAGAGTCGGAAGGAGAAGAACCTGTTGCAGCAGCCAACCAACAACAAGAACTTCGCACAAAAGACAAGCAAGCGGCTACTCCCTCTTCTTCCCGAAGAGGCCCTAGAATCAAGTTCATTGTTGGAAAGGATACACGGGCAATTCAAGAAGAAGAGGCCACAGAATCTAAACCATCTCATTCAAAAGGAAAAGGGCCAGTTTATGAAGAGGTAGATTTAGAAGAAGAAGGAAATGAAAGCAAGGAATCTATTGAAGAAGAAGATTCTACAGAAGAACAAGAGTCTGAAGAAGTTGATCAAGAAGGTGAGCAAGAAGGTGATCAAATGGAACTCAGGCATGATGAACAAACTCTATCTCCACATGAGAATGTTGTTGAAGATCTTTCCCAAATGTCATCACTCATAACTTAAAATGTTCCTCACACACCTAATCCTAACACTCCTCCACCTCCTTTTCCTACATCACCTCCTCCCACATCCACAATACTTGCAGTGGACATTTCTTATCCCCTTGCAGCATCAACCGTGCTTGCCACTCCTCTAGCAATTTCAAATGCACAAATTATTGATATTTTGTGAAGCTCTCCATCATCCATC